>JAOTQJ010137191.1:0-64155 GCA_025642045.1 Solanum sejunctum | reverse complement strand
TTGGCGTAGTTCCAATAGTGCTAGGAGGTATGGTTCGGTATTACCAAACCTGCATGCTTACCATCCTGCTTAAGGGTTTTCAAATTCCTTAGCCCTTTCACTTTCCACCTTCCCACCTTTTCTCTTACTTTGCACACTAATACCATCCCCTTGCTTTTCTTTGATAATTTTCAACAAGTTTGGAAATATTTATCAAACGGTACCACAAAAGGTTTCATTATGTCTCATTATTGAACATGTATGATTTTTTTGGCCTTTGTTCTATTTATTTGAAGAAAGCCATTGCATGTTAATTTGACCAGGGTTTATGATACAAAAATCAAGCCTTGATCTTTAAAATACTTGTTGAGAACAGAATATGTTGGACACTATACTTGATTTTGAATCCTATGTTGCATGTATGAATAATTTATTGCAGATTTTGGTATCATTTTATGAATATTGAAATTTGGGATATGAATAAGTTGGGTTAGATTCATGAATGAAGGGTTTCCTGCTTAATGATAAATTGTTTATGGTGTTGGCCCTAAATCTTATGCTTGAATGATGCTTGAATGTATTCAATTACAACTCTGCCATGATCATATGAGATTATTCTTGAAATATGCTTGCCTTTTTGATTGATTTCTTCTATGGGCTATAAATGAAGTTTGAGTAACCCTTTATCTCCTTCAAGTGATTAAACATTCCCTATGATAGATTTGGTGATGTCATTCTTAAGTGTAAGTCATTGTTTAATCGAGTGTATAGCCATTGAGACTATGTGATAGTGTTAGCCAATAGTTAATCTTGTATTGATGTGTCTTCGCGAGATATTGTATGATTTTCATCCATGTGATTGTTGAAATTAATTAAGTTTTAGTGAATGGATGAAGGGCCTTGTCCATCACAACAGGAGATTTAACTGCATAACTACACTTGGTGATGCACCCAATTGACACATACACTGCAAACAATTAGTTATTTTCTTGAGGGACTGCTGCAACTTTTGGCGATAAACATTTTTTATTGCTAAATCAATTAGTTAGATCCCACATTGAGCATGAGTATTACCGAAAGTAGTAGTGACACTGAGTCTGAAATTTATGCAAATAGGCAATGATCCATTAGGCTGCCAAATTAGCTTGGTGATTCACCAAATATGATATGCCATTAAATTGACCTATCTAATATGAATATCATTCATATGATCGATTATTGTTCTTGACTGTTTGTCAATGCTTTTCACGAGAATGTCGAAGTATGTTGTGCAGAATGACCAAGAAAAAGAATGTTCTAACCAAATCTATGAGGCTTAATCCTTTTCAAAGAGAGTCCAGCCCAAAGAGGAATGAAAGAGAGTCCAGAACAATGGCCTTACATGATGCTATCTCACAGTCCTCGTAGAAAACTCAAGAAGACATAGCTCTAAAGTTCTTAAATAGGCTTAGGGTTGAAAGGCACAAAAAAATCTTTGACGAAAAGAAACTATCAACAGAAAGGTTAACTGATCGGTATCTAGAGGTTTGGGAAGTGCTTAAATTCCATAACTTCCAGAGCTTTACAAAACCTCGGGACCCATATGTGCCAAACCTTGTGCATAAATTCTATGAGGCATATGGATAAGTTATTCCCAAGAGTAGAAGCAGGGTACCAATTATGTCAAAACCCCTTGATATTGTAGAGGTTCAGGGTGTACAAGTTCCATGTTGAGAGACTGATATTAGTGATGCATTAGGTTGCACATTTTGAAGTTGGAGCTACTTAAAAGATGTATTATAGATCCAATCCTTCGAATATATTGAAATAGTAAGTTGAAGGAGGGGCCAATCATTGAGAAGAAAGAGTTAAACATACATGTGTTATTGAATTGGATTCATTAATATGCTATCAAAATACAATATATTTGGTGCCTGAAACAAGGGATTTTGTGAGTTCTTAAAGCAAAATATTTTGGTTTTGATGTGTTTTTGTGTTAATCTTGCAGAAAAGTTAGGTTGGCATAATTTTGAAGAAAAGTTGTAGATTTTGCTGAAGTATAGGCTATATGAGCCCACCTACAGCTAAAGCTACGAGTTGTAGTATGCATCTTAGCAAGAATCAGAGACCAATATTTTAGAAATCTTCCAAGTGAAGGTCACCCATACGAAGACATCCTATGAGTCGTAAGACACACTATGACCTGTATAGGTGGACTCATAGTAATAATCAGAGAGCCAAAATGTTAGACCAAAACCCGAAGACCAAAACTATGAGAACTATATACTAGTCATAGCTCAATCAATGAATTGTACCTATGACTTATACCAGTTTAGACCAAGATTCCAAGAACCTGAAACAAGACCTCGACTACGACTCTTAGGTCATCCTACAAGTCGTACCAGCAGAACTTATCATTTGCCAGCTATCTTTTCTGTGTAAATTCTAGGCTTGTTTTGTAAATACTATAATATTTTAAGTTAGTTTTTAGAAAGAGTTCAACCAGTAGACAATAGAGAATCACATTTTGAATCTTTTCTTAGTTTTTTAGAGTAGTATATTATTCCCTCTTGGAAAAGCCATTTTGGGGATAGCAAATCCTGCCTTGTACTCATTGTTGATCAATTAAGCTTGTGGATTTGCAACTTATGGTGCCTATTTTCTTCATTGGTATTGGTAAAGCTCTCAACTATGTCTATTATTTGCATTCTTGTGTTTTTTGCCTTAGCCATGAGTAGCTAAGCACCCACAACTTAGGATTGTGAGAACCATGGATAGTTGACTTGAGATGACCTAGGTTTCTTGAATTTCCATAATTATGGTTTTGCATGTATTAAATATTTCCCTTCATCTTTATTGTTGTTTGGTAGTAACCAACAACAAAACTCGCCTACTATCACGATCCCAACCAAGATAGTGACAAATAGGAAAAGGAAAGTAGATGACAGAATTCGATTAATACGTTGTCATCTAATCAACCGACCCTAACCAAGGGGAGGTTGACTGGGACAATAGGTAACGATTATTTGGCATGCCATGGTTGCAGACTAAGAGCCATGTTGAAATTGACCTTCACCTTCGCAAGAGGGCTGGAAGAACCTAAGTTGCGGTCCGGCATGCAAATCACCAATTGTAGTTATGTTATCTAGGTTAATAAAGATGACAAACCATGGGTAACACAATTCCCAAATGATCCCCATAATTGAATGTTTCCTCACATTATAGTAAGTGGTAGTTTTATTTTGTATTTTAATCACAACCCCCCTCCCCAATTTAGAGATTAAAGTCATAAATACTATAATGATTGGTGGTGAAGTCTTGTAGTCAAGCCTTATATTCCCTATGGATTCGACTCTAACCTTGGTTAGGTTAATTGCTGATAACGACCACTTTTTTATTGGAGAATGAACATCATCATAAATAATGGTGCTATTATCAGGAAATATGGCTAGGTTTTAATTTGATTTCACTATTAGTTAGTTCTAGTGTTGGTTTCCGGTGTCTCTTGTACTTTACTTTTATTTTTATTTTTGTTGTTTGATTTTATTTATAGGGTATACTAGGTTGTATGCCCAATACAAGGAGTCAAGGTAATCCTTTAGATCTACTCAATTTGGAGATCCATCGACTACCAAGAAGGATGACTCAAGTGAATGAGGATATTGAGGTTGAGGAGGTTATACATGCGAATGAGAATATGGGAAGAGAGGAGAATCCACAATAGAGGGGTAATAGGCCACAACTCAATGACTTCAATGAAAATGGTTATGGATAGAACTAATACCGATTGAACCCTATAGTTGTGGACGTTATTGGTGCTATAGTACTACCTTCTTTACCGATAGATACTAAGTTCACCTTATCAAGTGGATTGCTCAAAATGCTCCAAAACTATGGACTATTCACAGAGCTACCTTCTCAGGATCCGCACCGTCATCTTCAAAATATGGTGTTTGTTTGCAATAGTTTCATGGGGACATAAAACGTTTCTCTTGATATTGTGAGTTTAAGAGTGTTTTCACGATCATTGACTGGTAATGGAGCTATATCGTTGTCCGAACTTCTCAAGGTACTATCACAAGTTGGGATAAACTTTAAAGAGTATTCCTTGAAAGATATTTCCCAAGATCTAAGAAGTTAAAGCTCAAGGACCAAATAAACAACTTTGAGCAATTTTTGGGTGATTCTATTAGCACAATAAGGGAGAGGTTTACTAAATGCTTAAGAATGGTACCTGATAACAAGATTGTTGACGTTAACACCAATAATGAGCAAGCAAAGGTAAATGAAGAGATCATGGAGCAACTTGTGCAGCTTCTCACAAGTATGGACTTTCTTTTTAGGAAACATCAAGCAAGTGTCAAGATAGTCACTCACCAACCTCCGAAGGATCCTACCTATGATGATCTATTGTTTGATGAGGATGCATGTTTTGTAAGCAACCAAGAAGCGAGTTTCTAGAACAAAACCCAAGGGTTCAATTCGGACTATAGAAGGCAAGGTTCTAGGAATCAAGGTTGGACTTTAACAATGATGGGATGTATAGAGACAACCGGGGCGAATACTCTGAGAGAGAGGAGAGATTGCCAGACATAGAGTGGGGAAGAAGACAAGGCTACCGTAATGGTCCTTATGTGCCACCACACCATTGTGATGCTTGAGCAAACAACTCTAGGATTGAAAAAATGTTCAAAAAATTGTTGAAGTGAGCCGACCGTCAAGATGAGACTTTAAAAGGAATGAAAGTAGATATTTCAAGTATTAACCAAAAAATAGAGTCTCACTTAGTGGCTATTAAATAGTTAGAGAAACAATTCAAAGAAGTTTCTTCGCAATTGAGCCAATACCAAAAACGCACCTACCAAGCAATATGGTTTAAAACCCAAAGAACGAAGGGCATTGCATGGCAATGATGACTAGGAGTGGAAGGAGCACCATAGATCCCCTATGCTGGTAATTGTAGCTAAAGTTTATGAGAAGGTTCTTAGTTGTGAATTCATGGTTAATGGAGAAGATTTGAAGGTTGTTGGGATGCAACAAGAAGAGACAAGGGAACATTAGAAATTGAAATCAATTCCCAAATGCCCTCCTCCTTCCCCTCAAAGGCCTTAGAGAAAGGAAGAGGAGGGTAAATTTAAACACTTCCTCTTGATATTGAAGCAACTCTGCATCAACATTCCCTTTATAGAGACCTTAGAGAAAATGCTTGGGTATGCCAAATATATTAAGGATTTGGTCACCAAGAAATGCACTCTCAGCCAAGAGTTCTCGCAAGAACTCCAACAATGTAACCGATTATAACCAAATGCCTTGCTCAAAAGTGAGAGTACCCTGGTGTTTTTACCATACCCTATACAATTGGTGATGTCGAGTTTTCAAGAGCATTATGTGACTTAGGAGCGAGCATCAACCTAATGCCTCTTGCAGTATTCTAAAAGCTTGGCGTTGGTACTCCAACCCTGACAAGAATGAGGTTTCTTATGGTAGATCAAACCATTAAAAAGCCAGAGGGAATCCTTTTGTATGTGCTTGTTAAAGTGTACATTCATATTCTTGGTGGACATTGTGATCCACGACTGTGAAGTTGATTTTGAGGTGCCCATCATTCTGTGGAGACCATTTCTAGCCAGTAGGAGAGCCCTAGTGGATATGGTTTCATGTCAACTGTGGTTTAGGGTTAATGATGTTGAGGTCATGTTTGATATTTGCCAATCTATGAAACACCCAGATGAGTGCAAAATTAAGGTGTGGACCCTCGATTATAGGTGATGTAGTGGATATGGAAATGACCTTAGGCCTTTGTAATTAGAGTGAAATCAGTTTTGGCCTAAATCACCCACCTGATAAGTGAGTCAATCCCTTGTTCCAAGCTTTTGAGTTTTTGATTTACTCATTCTTTCTTGATACCTTGCTAGCTTAACCCTATTTGATGAAATACCTTGATATTGGACCTGGTCTATCCTTGGGCATATGTACCTTGATTGAGGCCAAAGGCCTAAGTTGAGGTTGGCTATAGTTAGTAGCCTTGGTTTGAGGCATAGATATTGTGTACTTTACCTGAGGCTAAAAGCCTAAGTTGAGGGTGGCCCTTGTTTTGGTAAAGTAATAATAATAAGGTGGTTAGTTGGGAAATCATGAAAGAAATGAAGAAGCATGAACCGAGTGAAGAAAGAGAGAAATAATTTGCCTTGAATTGAGAAAAAGTAGAAAAACTGAGTTTGAAATCAAGGTACAACTGAAAAAGAGAAACAAAGCACTTGACAAAAGTTCAAAATAGGAGAATAAGGGTGGAGTGGTTAGAAAACATTGGATTATGAAAGCAAAGAGTGTTGGTAAACACGGCTAACAGATAGTTTTTAGTCACTATTTGCCCAAAATACCACACCAAATCACCCTGAGCCTATGTTACAAGCCTATAAGTCCTAAAGTGATCTAACTGCACTATATCACCAAGCGAGAAGATGAGTATAGAGGCAAGCCTATGGTGTTGGTCAGTATGCTTGAATTTCAATTGTGAGAGTAAGAATGCTTCCTCAGTTCCTGACTTCTAAATGCTTTCAAGTGAGTGTGAGGGACTTTTTCTGGTGAGGGCACTTGCACTACTTGAATAGCATATGACTATACCAGTGATTGTGGATGGTTCATGTTGTATAGCTTGTCATAATTGGATTACTAGGTATCTCATTATGTTCTTGTTTGCTTAATAGCTTTGTAAGCCTATTTTGAAAATAGTAGTTGGGTACTTGAATCAAAGGAGCTATTGTATATGCCATTAGTATAGTTGCTACGTATTTCTCTTTGTCTGCATAGGTTGAGTCATCACTTGAGGAAAACCAACAATTCAATCTTGAGGGTGTTGATGTGCTATCAAAATACAACATATTTGGCGCCTGAAACAAGGGATTTTGTGTGTTCTTAAAGCGACTTTTTCTGGTTTTGATGTGTTTTTGTGTTAATCTTGCAAAAACGTTAGCTAGCATGATTTTGAAGAAAAGTTATAGATTTTTCTTAAGTATAGGCCATACAAGCCCACCTACGAGTCGTAGCTCAAGCTACAAGTCGTAGGGTGTGTCTAAGCAAGAATTAGAGACAAAAATTTTAGAAATATGCCAAGTAAAGGTCACTCCTATGAATACATCCTATAAGTTGTAAGACACACTATATCTCATATAGGTGGACTCATATTAATAATCCGAGAGACTAAATGTTGGACCAAAAACTTAAGACCAAGACTACGAGAGCTATATACATGTCATAGCTCAAGCAATGACTCATACCTATGAGTCATACCAGTTTAGTCTAAGATTCTAAGAACATAATACGAGACCCCAACTATGACTCTTAGGTCATCCTACAAGTCATACTGGCAGAACTTATCATCTACCACTATCTTTTCTTTGTAAATTCCAGGCTTATTTTGTAAATACTATATATAGTTTAAGTTAGGTTTTAGAAAGAGTGCAACTAGTAGACAATAGAGAATCATATTTCAATTCTTTTCTTAGTTTTTTAGAGTAGTTTATTGTTCTCTCTTCGAAAACCAATTTTGAGGATAGCAACTCTTGCCTTATACTAATTGTTGATCAATCAAGCTTGTGGGTTTGCAACTTGTAGTGCCTATTTTCTTCATTAGTATTGGTAAAGCTTTCAACTATGTCTATTATTTGTATTCTTGTGTATTTTGCCCTAGCCATGAGTAGCTAAGCACCCACAACTTAGGGGTGTAGGAACCATAGGTAGTTGACTTGAGATGACCTAGGTTTCATGCATTTCCATGATTAGGGTTTTTCATGTATTATCTATTTCCCTTCATTTATATTGTTGTTTGGTGGTGGACAACACCAAATCCCACCTACTATCATGATCCCGACTATGGTAGTAATGAATAGGAAAAGGGATATAGATTATAGAATCATGTGTTCTAATCTAATCAACCAAGATTGACTAAGGGGAAGTTGATTGAGATAATAGGTAAAAGTTAGTTGGCATGTGATGGTTGTTGACCAAGCGCAACGGTGAAATTCAACCTTCACCTTCATAAGCTGGTTGGAAGTACCTAAGTTACCATCCTGCATGTAAATCACCAATTATAGTTATGTTATCTAGGGTAATCAAGTTAGTGAACCATGGTGAACATAATTCCCAAGTTGTCCCCAAAGTCGAATGTTTCCTCACATTGTAGTTAGTGGCAGTTTCATTTTATTTTCAAATCACAAACGCCTCCCCCCACTTTAGAGATTGTAGTCATAAATGCTAGAAATGATTAGTCATGAAGTCTTGTACTCAAGCCCTGTATTCCTTGTGAATTCGACGCTAATCTTGGTTAAGTTAATTGGTGACAACAATCGCTCTCTTATTGGAGCGTGAACATCATCATTCATTAGCAGTAATTTAAAGCCTTCTTAGTATGAGTCTGTACTATGCCATGCCAAAGATGGGTTAGGTTGCTGTATCATGGACAAAAAAGTGTTAAATCTTTAAGCAATCATTGCCTTAGAGATCTTTTCCAGAGCAAAGCAGGAGCAAATGTCTTTTCCTTTCTCAACTCTCATTTCAACCCTATGCAAATAGGGCAAAGTCCCAAAGAATGAAAAGAGTGACATAGAGGTGACTCTATCGTCAAACATTGATATTCGATAGATTCAAGCTGAGTACCTAAGGGATGAGGAGGACAGGGATAGGAATAAGTCAAATTGACACAACGTCGGTCGTTGATGTTGAGGCCCTTGAGTCCTGAGCTATAGAGTTGGGCACTGATGCCAGTATATTTTGTTCCTCCTCAAATACACATTTCTCTCTGCCTCTGTCCTATCTACAGAGATAGAGGGCATAGATGATCAACCCCACTCGCTAGGGCCACTATTTTTGCGATTGGTTGCGTAGCCAAAGTCACTGATCTTCGGGCCACTAAGATTGAGTCATCTTTTACCAAGTTAGTTGAGGAAACCATAGCCAAATCTTTGAAGCCATTTGTGGAGGCTAAGGCAAAAAACTATGAGCTAATAGAGGCCCATAAGCTGAGGATGGATATGCTTGAGGCTATGACTGATGACTATGGTAAGGAGCTATCTACTTTGAAAAAAAGAATGATGGAAGTTGAGAAAACTGGTGGTGGTGATGCTGATGCATCAGCTTGGAAAGTTGATATTGATAATTTGAATAAGGAGGTCACATCCCTCTGGTCCACTGACTTTAGCATATTTTTTGATGTGCTAGAGGATCATCCACTTAAAGTGGATATTGCTTTGATCACAAATGAAGGGCTAAATATAGAGGTTCTATGTGATAGCACTGAAGAGACCTTGGAGCTGAGCATCCTAGAGACTAATGAGGAGATATTGGGAGTAGAGCAGAGCCAAGATAACTAGTAGCAGCTAGATGGAGTGGAGAATGAGAAGGTTGAAGCAATGACTGCAACTTCTATTCTAGATCAATCCGTGATTGGCACATCCGATGTTAGTGCACTTGAGTATACTAGGTCAAGCATTGATCTTGAGAGTAGACAAGCAGAAGAGGGCATTAATGCCTCCATCACATCTTCTTTAGCTCCACCACCACCACCACCACAATAAGATTGACTTGACTAGTGGATTATCATACTCACTACTTTCTCTCATGCTTACTCTTTTTTGTCCCTTGAACATTAAGGGTAATGTTTATTTTGTTAGGAGGGGGTGAGCTTGAGGAATTCCTTGTCTTCTGATTATTTTTATTTTTTATGAGATAATGATGGTATTTTATTTTGATAATGGTGCTATTGATGGATATTTAGAAAATTTTTAACTTTTTGGGTTGTATATAAATTGTAATTTAGGTTGTAATAGAGTAATGTTATTTTTGTTATTTCTTTTGTTTTCCATGTTGAATGGATGAATGATTGCAAATTGCTTTGGCAAACCCCATGCATAGATGAAAAGAGTTTGAATTTAACTTCGTGTCACTACTCCTTAACAATACAAGCAATGATGATCCATATCTTTGATTTAGATAGTGCAATGGAGAGGAGCATATACTCACTAAATAGTAATTTCTTGATAAATCAATCACCGAATAGATTTGTGGAATCTCGAGTTGACTATATAAGAATTGAGCTTGGATGTGCGATGATCAAATAATTGTAAGCGTGTTGTCATTGTTTGAAAGAAAATCTATTTTTGCCAATGTTGTATCATTTATCTTATTGAAATGCTTGTATTACATCATCTAAAACTTTCCAAATTTATCTTGAAGACTATCTTGGTAAATTATGCATTACGATAGGATCTTAGGCCTTTTTGGGTTCCATTAGTCCAATTTGACCATAGTGAGATCCCTTGGCCGTTAATTGAATCTTTAGTGAACCACGTTTGATCCTTGAGTCCTTCTTTGGCAACCTTGTAACCTTGACTTATGTTTTTAATAGACAAGTCCTTTTTGTTCCTTACCGATCTCTCCTTGAGCTTGAAATTAGAGTAGTGACCAAAGGAAAAGTTGGGGGTGTTAGTAGGAAGAAGGAAGTGTCCCACATGAAAGAGTCGAAAAAAGAGGGGTAATAATAAAAGAAAGTCATTGAGGAGTCCTAGAAGAAAATGAAAAGAAAAAGTGAGGAACAAAATTTGAAAATTGAGGACCCTCCAAAAAAGGGAAAAACATCTTGTTGCAAAATAGAATGCAAAAGAGAGACACTTGGGATGATAAATCTAAAAAAAAAAGAGATATCAAGGATGACATAAATGAAAAGGGAACAAAAAGAACCTTTGTGCCTAAAAAGAACATGTATAGTTTAAGGAGGGATGGGCCACTATTGACCATATGCTATCCTACACAAGAAAATCAAGTAAACTCTGATTGAGTATAAGGTCAAGCCAATGGGTTGAAGCTTACATGCTATTTCTTATTTGGGAGATTGAGAGTTCAAGAGATCCTCTATAAAGCAATGGTATAATCTTGAGTGTTTACGATCTTCTTTGGCATGAGGGCGAATGATGATGTTTTTGGGAAGCGATTAGTACCTACATGAGCAATTATGAGCACAACCATATTTTCATTACTCCTTAGCCATCTATCGAGGATTCAAGATCACATAAGTGGTTTCTGGAATCTCAAGAAGGGATGAAAAAGGTGAAATTGTTTGTGTTGCTACTAGTGGCCCTATTTTCTAGCTCTGATTTTGGCAGATTCATGCTTAATTTGCTTAAGGGAAAGCAAAGGCTTAAGTTGGGGGTGTTGATGACTCCATATTTTTGGGTTTAAATTATAAGGAAACATTGGCCTTAGTGTGTTAATAATTACAACCGAATGTTATAACATGAAATGGATTTACAAACGTGCAAAAGGGTAAAACTTTCTGAAATCTTGGAAAGTGAGCGAAAGTGCAAAAGAATCGTGCAAAGCGATGTTGTCAACATTGTTGATGATGTGCTGAATGCTCCATGACATCAACTAACTATGCAGTAATTAAGTTTCCAAGTCAAGTAAAAAGTTCTGTCAGAATCAATGTTGCAAATTATACTCAGTGATATGAAAAATTACACAAGTGATCGCCTAAAGTTGTAGCACCCAAAGCTCCAAAACACTAAAAGAAATGCAATATGAAGAATATTTTGATTTATGACCAAATTAGATAGGTGGAGCAAAGAGACATTACCTAATGTTCCAATGAAAGAAGCCTTATGAAGATGCATAAGAAAGAGATCAAGTGCACATTTGGCACATCACTGGAATGATGCATGATGGTCAGCCTCGGCCTTCGAACGATATTTCGTAACAATATGCTTTCACATATTTGCATGGAGTATATAAGATACTTTAGAAAGGACATTATACATCATATTTTCATTCCATATCAGCACAATTATTCTTTAGTAGTAGTACATAGGACTTTCCTCTTAGAGTACAAGGGAGGTTAGGATTTTGAAACTTTTGGGCAGCAAATATGAGAAGATTGGTTGTTGATAATCAATTAATTTATACTCAATCTTATTAACCATGACTTATGGTACTATGTATGGTATTCAATCATTTATTTCTAACATGTGTAGCTAAAACTCATGTTTGGGGTATGCTTTTGATAAGGGTATTTGATTTATTTATGGGATATGTGATATCTTGACTTATTCGTAGTTGACTTGAGTGAATGTATATCGTTCCTTAAGTTTAATTTGTATTTTATTTTTTTATAAGGAACATACCTATGACAAAGGGTCCCACTCCTTTGGATGGTCAGGGGCTGAGCCGCACAACGCCAAGCCTTATTATATAACTAAACAAATAAAAAAAGTAAAATAACCCCAAAAGGTACCTGAAAATGTGCCTCGAAAGTGCCCATAATCATAATTTTCATACATCTCAAAATCCATTGGTGATATCAAAAATTGGACTTCATATTCTTGATCGGGGCAATATTAAGTTAAAGATGGGTCTAACCTCGATTATAGAGAAACCTTATCAAAATTTTAAATTCAATAATAGGCGATCTCCAATGAAGAATCGCGCTTCAGGAGAGATGCAGAAGGGGGCGCCACATTGTTAAAATTGCCCAATTTTATTAGTTTGGTCTAAGGCTTTTGGATCATATTCCTAAGTCTTACCATACGTTAAAATATCTATACTTAGCCAAATTTCACCTTCATATCATATGAAACATTCTCCAATATTCTCCTAAACACTTAAAACATATATGTTACTAAAAAACAAGGGTTCCAAAACTCATTTTAGATCATAAGGATTTCACTCAAGCTTCGAGTCTCTATTCCTGTCTTCATCAAGGAATCTCCAAAGCTAAGGTATGTAGGTTTCAACCATTAGGTCATTTAACCTACGGTTCCCAAGCTTCTGTTTCACCTAAATTACCTATTTCTAAGTTAATTTTACTTACGGGTTTTGTATTACGAATTTAACCATAAACGATGTTGTTGTTTTGTAAAAGTGTGGCTGTTTAAGCATATTTTAAGTTATGAATCTTAGACATATCTTGAGATTTCATGAAGAGTTTTGATGTATATTACATGAGGGTATTATAAAGTGTTGCTGGGTGGTTTTACATTAAGTTTTCTTGCATGATATCACTCTTAAATTGCATGGTTTTACACTAGCATTACACACCCACCAAGTGTTTGATAAAATGTCCTGATAATGTTTCTTGAGTTGTTGAAGGATTAATGCATGGTATATGAGTTAAGTGACTTTATGATGATGAAAGGATAGTATATATATGTTATTTCATAAGAAGTATCTACGTGTTGTGACTTTACCATAGCCAATTAAAGGGTGATGCCTTCATCGCCTCGGATGGGAGTGTAAGCCATCAACAAATTTTTGGGTTGGTACCTCAATCATTTTCGGTGGAGGATAGTCATGTCCGTTAATCAATTGAGGGATTCGTCCCTCAATCATTTTCGATGGAGGGTGGTCATGTCTGCCCACCAATTGAGGGTTAGTATCTCAATCACCTCGGATGGCGGTGGTAAGCCATTAACCAATTGAGGGGTTGGTACCTCAATTATATTTGATGGAGGGTGGTCATGTCCATTAACCAATTGAGAGGTTAGTACCTTAATCACTTCTAAGAGGTGTTCTACCTTGGATTCCAAGTACTAAGTTTTCTTGGTCAATAGAGATTGTCTCTTCCTTCACATGTAATATGTTTTATATAAGCATTCTTTACTTCAAGCATCATTCAGACATGATATATGGTTATTATGCTATCTATTGCTTATGATATTGCATTTTGCCTATGTTGCCTAAAGCTTTTTGTGTTGCATCCTACAAACTTAAAACATTCAAACATACTAATGCATACTCTATGCCTACATGATATTACCATGTAGGAACCAGAGCTTCCATTGATTCTCTTCCATGTAGCTAGACAAATTGTTCAAGTCAGCTGTAGTGAGTCCTTATGTCTGGGGTCAATATCTATATTCTTTCATGCTTATTCTTAGAATACATCCTGTATATTTCATAATACTTATGGTAATTACTATGAGGGTGAGCCCATTTGCTTGTCTTGGCCCCTACTAAGTTTTATGCCTAGAGATGATGTTAGAGAAGTTATGTATTTTGCTTAGGTTTCGTCTCATCCATGTTATTTAAGTATTAACCTCTCTCTCTTAGTCCCAATTTCTCTTGTTTATGTTTAATCTTTTTTCTTGTTGTTTATTTTGCTTCCGCAGCCAAGGATGTATGTATGATATGTTAAGAGGCTTGTTTGAGGTCCCTTTGGGTTCTTCATTCATCGTGTCATATCTAGGCCTAAGTTTGGGTTGTGACGAACTTGGTATCAGAGTGCTAGGTTATTAATGGTTCTCGGAGTCCAACACATCATATCGATTAGAGTCTTATTCATGTCTGTAAAGCGTGCCACGACAATGAATAAGAGGCTATGAGGGGGTTTTGGATATATTTCCCTTTTTCTGATCTATGTCGTGCGATAAACGTAAGTCTCCCAAGACTTATTTCTTATTTTAATCCATGCATTTCAGAATATGTCTCAAGCTACATAGGATAGTGATATATCAAATGCGGAGGTTCGTAATGCTCTATGGGTATTGGCCAAAATAGTGATAACATTGATAACTCGATTCAATCAACAAGTGAGTGCCCTCGAGAGTTCAAGTGGTAAGAGGGAGGAGAGAGGGGCCAAGAGGGCCAGTACTGTCTTGAATTAACTATAGTGGATTTTAATATTACACTTTAGGCAAATTGGTTGCATGCATATTATGTCTCCATTATTGGTAGGACTCGAGAGTTAGATTCGAATTCCCTAGTGAACCCATCCTTGAGTGGGAAAATCATGCTGCAGTAGTCAAGGGTAGATTTATTTCTTGCATTCAATTCCACGAGTTATTTTCTAAGGGGAGTCTCTATCATCTTGGAGGGTTAGGGATGTGTAGTACAAGTTTCTTCTTATAAGGTCAGTTTTGGTGGTTAACGAGTTTCTTGATGTCATTCTTAGAGAGCTTGCCAGTGTTGTTTGTATAGATGAAGGTTGGTTCCCTTAGAAAGTGTATTGATTATGGGCAACTTATTAGGGTTACCATAAAGAACAAGTACCCCCTCCTAAGGATGTATGATCTATTTGACCAACTTCTATGGGTCAATCACTTCTCTAAGATTGATCTTAGATTCAGGTTTTATCCACAAGTGAGGACGAGGGTAGGTGATATCCCTAGGTGCCCTTTTAGGCTAGAAATGAGCATTTTGCGTCATAGAGGAGTTTATTGGTTGACTTATGTACTTTCTATGTTTATGGGTTTCATAAGTAGGGTCTTAAAACCTGACCTTGGCATATTTGTGGCGGTATCTAGTGATGAAGTATTGATTTATTTAGAAAATGTGGCTCAGTTGATGGAATTGCTACAAAGATTAAGGGAAGAGAAGTTGAATGCTAGGTATGGAAAATGTGAATTTTGGTTGAAAGAGGTTGCTTTTCTAAGACATGTGGTGTCAAGAATGCTGTTAAGGTAAATCCTAAAAAGACGATGTGATTAGAAATTGGCCTAGACCTTTGACTCCCTCAGACATTAGGAGTTTCTTAGGCTTAGTGGGTCGCTACTGGAGGTTTTTGAATAAGTTCTCTTCTATTGCTTCTCGTATGACTAAGTTGACTCAAAGAACGCTATGATTGTGTGGACTGATGAGTGTGAAAAGAGTTTCCAAACCTTGAAGGATAAACTTATCTCTGCTCCTATCTTATCCCTACTAGAAGGGTTGTAAGGGTTTGTTCTATGCTGTGATGCCTCTTGAATTAGTTTGGGTTGTGTTTTGAAGCAAAATAGTAAGACGATAGCCTATGCATTTAGGCAATTTAAGATTCATGAGAAGGATTATCCTATCTATCAGCTTGAGTTAGCCGCCATAGTATATGCTTTGAAAGTTTGACATTATTATTTGTATGGGGTGCATGTCGATGTGTTTACTGATTACAAGAATTTCCAATATGTGTTCACCTAAAGAATCTTAGCTTTAGACAAAGAAGGTGGTTAGAACTTCTTAAACATAATGATATGATTGCTCATTATTATCCCGGTAAGACTAATGTTGTATTCAGTGCTTTGAGTAAGGTGTCCATGGGTAGCCTAGTTCATATTGATGGTGGTAACAAAAGGAGTGGCTAGGGAGGTACACTGGTTGGCTAGGGTTAGGTGGGAAGAGGTTGGCTATAGTGGTATTGTGGTTATTAGTGGTTCAAAAATCTTCCATGGTTGATAAAGTAGAAGTAAAATTAAAGGCATTGGTGAGAGTTGGCAAGGTGGAGGTTTTTTCCCATGGGGGACATGGTGCTATAGGTACCAAGTTAGGTTGTGTATGCCTAGTGTTGATGACTTGAGAAAAATGATTCTTTATGAGACTAATAATATCTATCATTCTAACATTGGTATGGCTCCTTTTGAGTCCCTCTATGGTAGGCATTGTAGATCACTAATTACGTGGTTTGAAGTGGGATAAATGGATTTGTTGGGTCTGGACCTGGTTATGGAGGCTATGGAGAAGGTGAGGTTTGATGGGGAAAGATTGAAAACAGCCCAAAGTCGCCAAAAATACTATGCCTATGTGAGAACAAGGGATTTTGAGTTTCAAGTTTGTGATTGGGTATTTTTGTAAGTTCCACCCATGAAGAGTATGGTCCAATTTGGCAAGAGCGGGAATTGAGTTTAAGGTTTGTGAGTCCTTATAGAGTGTTTACGAGGATTATTGAGGTTGCATGCGAATGGGGATTGCCTATGGATATTGATAGGGTTCGTCCGATTCTTCTTGCTTCTAGGTTGAGAAGATCTGTTAAGGAATCTAGTGCTATAGAACACTTTGAGGCTGTTAGTGTTGTGTATGATATGTTAGCTTAGGAGAAGATACCGATGGAGATATTGGTTGTATGGGTGGAGAAAGTTTATTAATAAAGATGTAGTGTTCGTCAGGGCCCTTTGGAAGAATCGTCAAGTCAATAGTCTCTATCTGGGAGTCGGAGCGGGCATGGAGAAGCAATATCTAAACTTCTTTCACTCTATTCAATCTTCTGATAACACATCAAATCCTTTTTGTTTATGATTCCAAATCTTATGTTTCAGTGCCTATGTAATTTGTGTGCATTCATATTTACATTGACAAGTTTATGATGATTGTGACACTTATGTTGAGATTTTCAAAATGGTGTTTTAAATGTTTCGTTGCATTCTTGTTGGCAAGTTTCTTCATGGTTACTCTTCTTATGTATGTTTCTTTGACATTAGGGGAGGAATTTTCCTATGGGGGAGATATTGAAATGACCTCGAAAAGTGCCTGAAAATGTCTCTCAGAAGTACCTATAATAATAATTTCTATATGTCTCAAAATTCGTGTGTGATATAAAAAATATGACTTCATATTCTTGATTAAGGGGAAAAATTTAGTGGAAAATAGGTCTAACCCTAATTTTAGAGCAACTGTACCAAAATTTGAAATTCCAAAGTGGGCGATTTCCAGTGAACAATTGCGCCCCAGTCGTGACGCGGCAGGGGTACGCATTAGTGTTAAAATTATCCAATTTTATTAGTTCGGTCCAATGTTTTTGGGTCTTGGGCCTAAGTCTTCCTATACGTTAAAAGACCTATACTTAGCCATATTTCACCTTCATATCATACAAGATATTCACCAATACCCTCCCAAACACTTAGACAAATATTTTACTCAAAATCAAAGGTTCCAAACTCATTCCGGATCTTAAGGATTTCACTCAAGCTTCAAGTCTCCATTTCCAATCTTCATCAAGGAATTCTCCAAAGCTAAGGTCTGTGGGTTTGAACCATTAGGTCCTTTCAACCATGGTGCCCAAGCTTCCTTTTCACCTAAATTAGTAGTTTCTAAGGTGATTTTACTTACGGGCTTTCTATTATGAATTTGACCATGAACTATGTTGGGATTTTGTAAAAGTGTGACTTTTTATGCATGTTTTGAGGTATGAATCTTAGATCTACCTTGAGATTTCATGAAGGGTTTTGATGTAAGTTGCATGAAGATATTACCAAGTGTTGGTGGCTAGTTTTACATTAAGTTTTCTTGCATGATTTCACTCTTGAATTGCATGATTTTACACTAGCATTACACACTCGCCAAGTGTTTGATAAAATGTCTGGATTATGTTTGTTGAGTTGTTGAAGGCCTAATGCATGGTATATGAGTTAAGTGAATTTATGATGATGAAAGGATAATATTTTTGTGTTGATTTTATGAGAAGTGTCTATTGTATTGTGAATTGACCATAGCTAATAGAGGTGTGATGCCTCAATCGCTTCGGATGGGAGTGGTATGCCATCAACGAGTTGGGGGATTGGTACCTCAATCGTTTCTGGTGGAGGGTGGTCAAGTACATCATCCAATTAAGGGGTCAGTATCTCTATCATTCTCGGTGGAGAGTATTTATGTCAATCAACCAGTTAAGGGGTTGGTACCTCAATCGCCTCAGATGGGTGTGGTAAGCCATCAACCAATTGAGGGGTTGATACCTCAATCATTTTTTATGGAGGTTGGTCATGTCCATCAACCAATTGAGGGGTTGGTACCTCAATCAATTCTAAGGGTTGGTCTACCTTGGATTCCAAGTAGTATGTCTTACATGTAATATGTTTTATATAAGCATGTTTTACTTCAAGCATCACTCATACATGACATATTACTATTATGCTATCCATTGCTTATGATATTGTATTTTTCCTATGTTGCCTATCTCTTGTTGCATTGCATATTATATACTTAGTACATTCAAATGTACTAATGCATATTATATGCCTACATGATATTATCATATAGGAGCCAGAGCTCCCATTTATTCTCCTTCATGTGGCTAGACCGATTGTTCAAGTTAGCTTTAGTGAGTCCTCATGTCTGGGGGCAATATTTATCTTCTTTCATGGTTATACTTAGACTACATCTTGTGTATTTCAAAATACTTATGGTCATTACTATGAGGGCGAGCCTAGTTGTTTGTCTTGGCTCCCGCTAAGTTTTATGTCTAGATATATTGTTGGACAAGTTATGTAATATGCTTGATTTTTATCTCATCTATGCTATTTAAGTATTAAACTCTCTCCCTTAGTTTCAATTTACCTTGTTTATGTTTTCTCTTATTGTTTATCATGCTTTCGTGACTAAGTATGTGTATGATGTGCTAAGAGGATTTTTAGGGGTCCATTTAGGTTTTCCATTAGCAGTGTCACATCTAGACCCTAGTTTGGGTGAGTCCTTAAGTTTGCGGACACTGGTTATGCAACCCTTGCTTATGTTATTCCTCTATGTTGATCTTTGATATGATGATGGTGAGCCCGGAAAGTGTCTTCGCCCCTGCCTAATCAATGTTTAGTAGTTTTTTTGGAACAATTGATGTATCTATGCTTTGATCTTTGACACTTAATGCTTTATAAATGTCAAGACATCCCTTATTCCATTTTACCTTGTTTATATTCTTGTTATTGTTTACTTTGCTTCAGTGACCAAGGATGTTTAATTTATATTCTAAGAGACTTGTTTGGGTCCCTTCGGGTTCCCATTCACGGTGTCATGTCTATGCCATAGGCTTGGGTCTTGACAAACTCTGTATCTATTACCTTGTTGGCCTATGCCATGACTATTGAAATCAACCATGGGGCCCAAGCCCTTTATGCTCCTACTCCGGCCTCAAGAGTGAGGGATTTTACTAGAATGAACCCATCGGAGGTATATGGGTCCAAGGTGGATGAGGATCCACAAGAATTCATTGATGAGGTGTATGAGGTGTTTCTGATTATGGGGGTTAACTCGGAGGAAAATTCAAAGTTAGCAGCCTGACAACTCAAAGAGGTGGCTCAAATATGGTTCACTTAATAGAAGATGTAAAAGGGTAACGATAATGCTATCCTTTACCAATTGTTCAAAGTGGTATTTCTTAGCTGGTTCTTTCCCATTAAGCTTAGGGAGGACAAAATGATAGAATTTATGAATCTAAAGCAAGTATATATGAGTGTGAAGGAGTATGCCATCATGTTCAACCAATCCTCTAAGTATGCCCCTCAATTGATTGTCGAGCCAAGGTCTAGGATGAACAAATTTGTGTCGGATGTGTCCGACTTGGTGAATGAGAAGTATTGCACCACCATGCTCATAGGTAATATGGATTTTCCTACCTCATGACATATGTCAAACAACTATAGGAGGAAAAGTTGAGAAAGAGAAGAACTTGTAAGGCCAAGAGGGCCCATTTTAAAGGTAGGTTCCCTAGTCCTAAGGGTGGCTAGTTTTCTCAAGGCCAAGGGTTGTCCAATGCTTCTAATAAATGGTTTGATATTGACAACCTAAGGGTCCAAGGTGGTTGTGATTGTGGTGTGGTGCCTAACCCTATGTGTGCAAGATGTCGTAGTGGCCATAATGTCCTGTGTTTGAAGAACACTAATACATGCTATAGTTGTGGTGCAGTGGGTCATAATGTGATGGATTGTCCTCATAATCAAAACAAGGGTAGACATGGTCATCCACAAGGCCAAGGTGCAATTGCTAGTCTGATTTGCTTTCAAAATACAACACATTTGATACCCAAATCAAGGGACTTTGTGATTTTTTAATACGACTTTTTATGGTTTTTATGTGTTTTTGTTTTGTTTTTGCAGTAAATTTAAGTTGGCATGATTTTGATGAAATGTTTTAGATTTTTGCTACTCATAGGATGTATGAGCTCACCTATGAGTCGTAGACCAAGCTACGAGTCATAGGGTTTGTCATAGCAAGAAATAAAGATCAAAAATTCAGAAATCTGCTAAGTGTATGTTACCCCTATGAGGCCATCTTACAAGTTATAAGTCTCACCATGACTCGTATAGGTGGAATCCTATCAGGAATCAGAGAGCAAAAGTATTGGACCAAAAACTGAAGGCCAAGACTACGAGAGGAACATACGAGTCATAGCTCAACCAATGAATCATACTTGTGGGCCATACTAGTTCAGTACAAGATGCTAAGAACCTGATACAAGACCTCGACTACAACTCATAGGTCACCCTACTAGTCATGCCTGCAAGGCATACCAGATGCCTACTATCTTTTCTATATTATTTTTAGGGTTTATTTGTAATCACTATAAATACATTAAGTAAGGTTTTTATAAGGAGATTCCAGATTTTAGAAGATAAACTTGCCTTTGAACATTCTCTTAAGAATATTTTAGGGTTTTCAATTAGTTTTTTATTCTCTCTTACAAAACCCATTTTGGGAATTGGAAATCTTGCTTTGTATTCATTGTTGATCAATCAAGCTTTTGGGTTGCATTTTGTGGTGCCTTTACTCTTTATTATTTTTGGTAAAACTTTCACTTATGTATTGTATTTGCATTTTTTGCTGGTCTTGCCTTAGCCATGAGTAGCTAAATACCCATAACTTGGGGTTGTGGAATCATGGGTAGTTGACTCGAAATAACCTAGGTTTATTATATTTCTATGATTGGGGTTTGCATGTATTGTCTATTTCCCTTCATTATGATTGTCGTTTGGTGGTGCCCAAAACTAAACCCCGCCTACTATCACTAGCTCGACCAAGGTATTGATGAATAGAAAAAAGGAAGTAGATAACAGGATTTGATTGATGTGTTCTTATCTAATCAACCAAACTTGACCAAGGGGAGCTTGATTGAAACAATTGGTAACAGTTAGTTGGCACGCCATGGTGGCTAAACAAGCGTCATGGTGAGATTTGACCTTAAGCTTCACAAGAGGGCTTGAAGAACCTAAGTTACTATCTTGCATGTGAATTTCCAATTATAGTTATTCTACCTAGGGTAATTGAGTCTACAAACCATGGTGAACACAATTCTCAAGTTGTCCCTAAAATTGCGTGTTTTCTTGCATCATAGTTTAGTATTTATTTTGCTCTGATTGTGAATCACAAAAAACCACCTATTTAGAGATTTTAGTTATTTAGGCTTGAAATGATTACTAGTAGATTCTTGTAGTCAAGCCCTATATTCCTTGTGGATTAGAGCCTAACCTTCGTTTAGACTAATTGCTGATGGAGACTGCTTTCTTATTGGAGCATGAACATCATCAAAAATTATAGCGTCATTGCCAGGGAATGTACCTAGGTTTTTATTTGAATTCACTATTAGTTAGTTATATTATTGATTCCTAGAATCTCTTGTATTTTACTCTTGTTTTTGTTTTTGGGGTTTGATTTTATTTGCAGGGTGTCAGGTTGTATGCCCAACCAATGGATCCAACGCAATCCATTAGCTTCGATTAATTTGGAGATCCATCAACTAGTGAGAAGAATGGCTTAAATGAATGAGGATATCAAGGTAGAGGAGTATATGAATATGAATAAGGATATGGGATGAGCGGAGAAACCACAACCAAGGGGTAACAGGCCATAGCTTGGGGACTTCAATGAAAATGCTTATGGATGGAATAAATATCGATTACACCCTATGGCTATGGACGTTATGGTGCCATAGTACTACAAACTTTACTAGAAGATACTAAGTTTGTAGTATTGAGTGGATTGCTCCAAATTCTCCAAAACCGTGGACTATTCACTGGGCTATCTTCACAGTATCCCCACCGTCATCTCCAAAATATGGTGTTTGTTTGCAAGAGTGTCATGGGGCATAAAATAGTTCTATTGGTGTGGTTGGTTTAAGAGTGTTTCTACTGTCATTTACTGGCAATGCAACTACATGCTTGTCCGAGATTCCTCCTAGCAATATTACAAGTTTGCTGGGCTTCAGAAAGTATTCCTTGAAAGATATTTTCCAAGATCTAAGAAATTGAAGCTTAAGGATCAATCAACAACTTTGAGCAATTGCAGGGTGACTATATTAGCACAACATGGGAAAGGTTTATGAAATGTTTGAGGATGGTCCCTGATCACAAGATTGTTGATGATGCCTTAGTTGAGATTATTAATCAGGCACTTGACGAGAATAGTCAAGCTTGTGGTGATATAATCATGGGAGGCATATTCCTTGACTAACCTTTTGTATTAATAGCTGCATGGATGGAGAAAGTGTCAAAATAAATAAACCATGGGGTCAATGAAAGTGAGGTGCGATGAAACCTTCTTGTGAGTCAATACCAACAATGAGCAAGAAAAGGAAAACAAAGAGATCATTAAGCAACTTGCTAAACTGCACACAAGCATAGACTTCGTTTTAAAGCGAAACCAAGCAAGTACCGAGGTAGTCACCCACCAAACTCTTAAGGCTCCCATCTATGATGATCCATTCTTTGATGAAGATGCATGTTTTGTACGCAACTAAGTGTTGGGTTTTGGTAACAACCCCCAAGGGTCCAATTCCGACTATTGGAGGCAAGGCTTCGGGAATCAAGGTCGAAATGTCAATCGTGATGTGGTGGATACTATGAGAGAGAGAGAATACAAGATGCTAAATAGGAGGAAGAGAGGGCTGAAGGAATGGTCCTTATGTGCCACCTCATAATCGTGAGGCCGGGTCAAGTAACTCCAAGATCGAAGAGATGTTTGAAAAGTTGTTGAAGAGGGCCGACCACCATGATGAGACTTTAAAGGGAATGAAAGCAGATATTTCAAGAATTAACAAAAAGATAGAGTCTCACTCAGTGGCGATTAAGCAACTTGAACAACAACTTGGACAAGTTTCTTTGTAATTGAACAAATGGCAAAAAGGCGCCGCACCAAGAAATACAATTCAAAATCCTAAAAATGATGGGAATTTCATGGCGGTCATGACTCGGAGTGGCAAAAGCACCATAGATCCCCCTATACTAGTAGTTATGGATGAAGTTGATGAGAAGAGTATTGGTGATGAAGTCATGGTTGTGGCAGAAGATCCGAAGGTTATTAGGATGTAACAAGAAGAGGTAATGGAGCATGAAATATGTAAAGCAATTTAAAATCCCTTCATACTTTTCCTCAAAGGCTTAAGACAAAAGAAGATAAGGGTAAATTCAAACACTTTCTCTCAATATTGAAGCAACTCTCCATCAACATTCCCCTTCTAAAAGCTTCGGAGAACATGCCAGGGTATGCCAAGTATATGAAGGATTAGGTGAACAAGAGGCGCACTTTGACCTAATAGTTCTGATAAGAACTCTAATATTGTAGTGTATTTGTGACCAAATGCCTTGTTCAGAAATGAGAGGACCCCAGTGTATTCACCATTCCCTATACCATTGGTGATGTTGAGTTCGCAAGAGCATTGTTTAACCTAGGAGCAAGCATCAATCTAATACCTCTTGCTGTATTTAAAAAGCTTTACATTGGTACTCCTACCCCAACAAGAATGAGATTTCTCGTAGCAGATCGAATAATCAGAAAGATAGAGAGAATCCTTTAAGATATGCTTGTTAAAGTTGACAAATTCATCTTTCTCGAGGTTTTGTGATCCTTTACTGCAAAGTTGATTTTGAGGTGCCCATCATCTTGAGGAAACCATTTCTAGACACTCGAGAGCCCTAGCGGATATGGATTTAGGGTTAATGATGCAGAGGTCATGTTCGATATTCGCTAATCCATGAAGCACCCAAACAAGTTCAAGAGTGAGGTATAGGCCCTTGATTATAGTTGATGAAGGATGATGACAATGTCAAACCACGATGTTAAACAAGGCGCTTCTTAGGAGACAACCGAAGCATTGGTGATAATTTCTGGTTTGGTTTTAGTGTTTTTGATTGTTTAAATACTTAGGTAGGAGGTGTGAGTGTGTCATTAGTTGAAAGACATTGATGCAGTTGTAATATTTTAAAAATTATTATGTTTTGAGACTTTGTTTGTAGCTGGAAATCAAAGAGTTGGAAAAGTAAGAAAATGGAACTTGGAGCAACCTCTATGAGTAGGCCTACGAGTCGAAGTCTTTACTACGACTCATAGTCATGTCTTTGAAATGACGCCAAAAAGTGCTCGAGTACTCCAAATCTTATTTTTCATATATCTAAAAATCCATTAGTTATTTTAAAAATTCGACTTCATATTCTTGTTTAGGGAGCACATTGAGTGAGAAATGGGTCTAACCCAAATTTTAGAGCAACCATATCAAAATTCAAAAATTGAAAAATACACTATTTGGAAGGGTCAACTTTGAAGGGGCATATCTCTTAGTAAACAAAGAATTGGGTAGCCCTAAAAACATCAAATGAAAGCCCTTTGAATTAGCTTTCCAACATACTTTGTTTTATCTCATTCTGAGTTCGAATGAAGGATTTATGCCCATTTTTGTAAAACTTGTTTGTGCAAAAAATGCAATTTCTAATGAGCAGTCAGTATTTGTTTCCTGTTTTTCTTGACTTTGGTCCAAGACTTTTAAGTCTTGGGACTAAAGTTTCACACACTTGAAAATACATATACTTAGCCTTATTTCACCCGCATATCATCCTAAACATTCCCCAATACTCACTCAAACATTTAGACTCATATTTTACCCTAAATTCACGTCCCAAACACAAGACCAATCTTAAGGATTACTTCAAGATTCTTATTTAAGCTTCAAGTCTCCATCTCCAACCTCTTTCAAGAGTTCTCCAAAGCTAAGACATGTGGTGTTGAACTATTGGTTCCTTCTACCCGTGGTGTCTAAACGCTCTTTTGATTAATATTGCATGATTTAAAGTTGATTTTACATGTGGGTTTTGTATATTGAGAAATTTACTGCACCGTGATTTAAGTTCTTGAAAATATGGTTATTTAAGTATGTTTTAAGCTCTAAGACATGGATCTAATATTGAATTTGATGAGGGGTTTTGATTTGAATATCTTGGGGGGTATTGCAAAATGTTGATTGAATGTTTTACTATAGATTTTCTTGCATGATTTCATCTCTAAATTGCATGGTGTTTTACCCCAATTACACCCCAGTGTTTGATAAAATGTCCAGCTAGGATTTCTTGAGGAATTAAAGGTCTAATGCATGTCTTATAAGTTAAATAGTGTTATGATGATTATATGATGATCAAACAATGATGGAATAATGATAAAACAATAGTATCCATATGATGTATAATGATGAGAGGAAGTGACAATATATGATAACTTTATGATGATAAGCGTATGTTATTCATGATTTTATTTCATGGAAAGTAGCAATAGTGATGAAACTTAACCAAGGTCAGGGGTTGTTACCTCACTAAACCAAAGTGAGGGGTTGGTACCTCATTAACCAAAGTGAGGATTGATACCTCATCAACCAAAGTGAGGTGTTGATACCTTATTAACCAAAGTGAGGGGTTGATACCTCATTAAGCAACGTGAGGGGTTGATACCTCATTTACCTTAGTGAGGGGTCGGTACCTCATACTGATATATGTTTGTCTATTCTTACACATATGATATTTCCTATGCAAGAATGAGTTACTTAAACATGTTTTACATATGCATTTAACATAGATGTCATTTTACTATACTATGCGTATTGTCTGTTGTATGCATTTTTATTATGAAGCCTATCTATGATTGTATTGCATCCCACATACTTAGTATATTCAAACATAATAATGCATACTCTATGCCTACATAATGTCAACCTATAGGGATCACAGCTCATATTGATTCTTCTTATGGCTAGATGGATTCTTCAAGGTACAATTTGGTGAGTCCTCCATTCTGGGTACAAGGACTATTCTCTCACATTATGTAGTAAGATTATCTCTACTTTACTATATACTTATGACTATGAGGGTGATCCCGGTTGTATATCTTAGCCCCCGGCATTATCTATATAGTAGAGGTATTGTCGGACAAAGCAATATATTTTATGCTATGAGTTGATTCTATTATCTCTTGACTCTATGATATAACAAGTTCTCCCTTAGTTCCTTTTACCCTTATTTTGATTCTTTATATGTCATTTAATTGTTTCTGCGACCAAGGATGTCTAGTGATATGCTATGAGGCTTGTTTGGGGTTGCTTCGAATTCGCTATTCGCTATTCATATCTAGGCACTAGTCTTGGGTTATGACAAAGATGGTATCAGACTACTAGGTTGATAGATCCTCAGAATCCAATACACCGCGTCAATTAGTGTCTTATTTATGGTTATATTGTGCACCACAACTATGAGTAGAAGGCTATGAGACATTTAGGAAATATTTTCCTTCTTTATGGTCTATGTCTTGCTTTAGAAGTGAGATAGGGCTTTTCCCTCTAACGAATGTTCTTTGCTCTTTTAGTTGATCATGCCACTTCAAAGAGAAAGGTGAAGGAAGGTACGTCGAAGGATTTGATTTCAATGGATCTGAGTTTCACTATTTGTTCTCCATTCTTTTAGTTGATAGTGGGGATTCTTCTGTGCCCCGATTGTGATGTTAACCTTTAGTGCTTATCTCTAGGTTGAGTATATTGTTGCTAGAAAATTCATGGATGTTTATCCGGGTTTGTAGTGCATTAGGTCTTGCTTTGTGGCTTATTGGATTTGATGTGGTGGATTTTTGTAGTGTACATGGGATGGAATAGTTTTATGTATGTTGTGTCTCCATGGATGGTGAGACCCGTAGAGTTAGAATCTAACTCCCTAATGAACTCGTCTTTGAGTTGGAGGTTTTAAAGCGGTAGCAAGGGGAGGTAGGTCCATTCTTAACTTAAGGTACAATTGGTCTCTAAGGGGTTGCATTTTTTATCTTGTGAGAATTGGAGGTGTTGAATCTAAGTTGTGGGTTTATAGAATTGTCATTCACGAAATATGAGGCCTTGAATGTCCCTTTTTGATGTAAGAAGTTGGGGTAGAGTCTTTTAGTGGACTAGCACACCAGTTATGCCTATACGTCTCATGGGTAATATCTCTAGTCCTTACCCTAATAGGTTTATGGTGGTTTTGTTGATGATAATGTGGTTCATTCCCTAATAAAGTAGTGCATGTGAATCATTTGACGGTAGTACTACCAGTTCAAGGAAGAAGGTTGGGTGCTAAGTGGGTGAGATGGGAATTTTGGTGGTAAGAGGTTACCTTGTTAGGTTGTGTGGTGCCGGGTGATCGTATTAAGGTGTAATTTAGTGAGACAAAGGTGATTAAAGAGTACCCTAGACCTTGGACTTCACTCAATATTAGAAGACTCTTGGTTTTAGTGGGCTATTGCCGGGGATTGTGACTATATTCTCTTCTATTGGTTCTCCTATGACTTAGTTACCCTAGGTAAGGCCATGTTTCGACCGACATTTCGAGTAAGGTGATTTGATAGGTTCGGGAGTTGCTATTTCTTGTGTTATCCCTTGGTGCTAGTAGGATTTATGTTTATGTGGGTTTCATTCATAGGTTCCTTTCATCCATGAAGCTAAATCTTCCGTTTTATGAAAATTGCATGATTTCAAGATGTATTTCTTACGGGTATCTATTATCATGAAATATGAGCATGAAATATGCTAGGGCTTTTTCTAATATTGTTGATTATACACAAATATCTATTTTTAGATTATACTATGAAGTGATCTTTGTCTATTGTGACTATTCATGATTCAAGCTATGAAATCTATGAACAATTGTGAACTTTTGGCACGATTTACTATTTACCGATGATGGGATTTTACCATGATGTTGGTTGGATGAGTTATATGATTTTATGATGCATCAATTTCACTATTTCATGATTTATACTCTTGCATTTTACATGATTTGAACATGTCCTCAAATGTGCCCACCAAGTGTTTGATGAAATGCCAAGTTAAGAATTCTCAAGATATGTGCATGTTTTACAAGTCAAGTAACTTCATGATGAATATAGGCTATTAAGTATACTATGAATTCCTGAAATTATCTATGATTATGTAAGTATGAAGTTAAGCCCTTTTCAAAAAAAAAATTCAAGAAAATATACATGGATTTTTTCTTATTTTAATTTGGAATTTGAATATTATGATTCCTAAAATTCTATTAATACGTGGGTAGTATTTATTTGATGATTTTAATGCAACTTAAAATGTTATATGGGGATTTACTTTGGATTTATGAAGTTATAAGTATCTATGTTCCCTTTTGGAATGATTTATGTATAAGAGATTACACTATGAATTTAAATATTTACGTAATTATGTTTTTACTTCAACTTCATATTACAATGTTGATTTTAAATGGAGTCTTAATTACCCATGTCATTTCCTCATTGTTCATAGCATCTGCAGTCATGTACACGGATTATTTTGAAAAATTATGTTATGGGTAAGCCCAATTTTGTTTTATGGTACGATTTTGACAAAAGGTTGGTTATGACAATATTGTGATCACATATCTGTCTTGGATTTTGTCTCTTTAAGCATTTTGGGTCCTTGCACCATTTTATCTATGAATGGGCTATTCCCATGCATGAGTATTATGACTATGAAATTATGTTTTTGGAATTTCAGCCTAAGTATGAATTATTATGAATGGTGTTTGGTTTATAACCCTAATTGTGCATTGAAATGATTCGAAAAAATTACTATTGCCTCTTTGAAAGTATGTACATGCATATTATAAGTATTCTTGTGGGATGACAACTTAGCTTGTTGTGTTGAGGGTCTTGGGGTAGTTTGGGCTACTTGTGTAGCATATTTCTAATGAGTGTTGAACTCGTAAGATTGTAACATCATGGGTAAGGATAGATGATTTATTTGGTTAATTCCAATGGGTTAGTTGTTTCTCTATGATTGATCTTTGGGTTGGGTTTTATCTCCCAGAGAGGATGAAGATAGGTGATATCCCTAGGTGTGTTTTAGGATTAGGAGTGAGCATTATGAGCGTTGGTGGATATGTTTGATTGATTTATGCATTGTCTATGTCTATGGGTTTCATCAATAGGGTCTTAAAACCCTACCTTGATGTGTTTATGGTGGTCGCTAGTGATGAAGTATCTATTTGTTTAGAGCTTGTAAATTATTTAGGGGTAATGTATCAAGCCTTGAAGGATGAGAGGTTGTTTGATAAATATGATAGGTGGGCGTTGTGAGTTGCAAGTCATAGTTGAGGTCTCGTATCAGGATCTTGGCATCTTGAACTGAACTAGAGCGACCCCTAGGTATGAGTCATTGCTTGAGCTATGACTCGTACATTGGTCTTGTAGTCTTGGCCTTCAATTTTTGGTCCAACATTTTGGTTCTCTGATTCTTGGTATAAGTCTATTTGTATGAGTCGTAGTGTGTCTTACAACTTGTAATCTTGGCTCGTAGGAGTAACACTCCCTTGGCAGATTTCTGAACCTTTGGTCTCTGATTCCTATTATGACACAATGCTACGACTCGTAGCTTGAGACATGACTCGTAAGTGAGATCATATGGCATATGCTTTAGCAAAATCTGCAACTTTTCTTCAAAATCATGGCAACCTAACTTTTTTGCAATATCAACACAAAAACACATAAAAACAATAAAAAGTTGCTACAAAAACTTACAAAATCCCTTGTTTTAGGCATCAAATATGCTATATTTTGATAGCATATCAACACCCTTAACTTAGAATTGTTGCGTGTCTACAAGCGACGACTCAATCTATGCAGACAAAGAGAAATACATAGCAGCTATATCAATGGCATGTACAACAACTAATTTGGTTCAGGTACTCAACTACTACTTTCAAAACAAAGTTGCAATGTTAGTGAGCAAACAAGAGCATCATGAAATACCTGACAATCCAACTTCGATAAGCTAAGAAACATTAACATTCCACAATCACTAACATAGTCATATGCTACTCAAATAGTGAAAATGTCCTTACTAGAAAGAAGTCCCTTATACTAACTCAAGAACATGGAGAAATCATGGACTGAGGAAACATTCTCACTCTCATAATTAAAATTCATGCACAATGACTAATACCATAGGCTTGCCCTTATACTCATTTTTTGGCTCAGTGACTGAGTGGACTTGGATCACTTTAGGACTTAAGAACTTGTAATATAGGTTTATGGTGCTTTGGTATGTAATTTTAGGCATTCAATGACTAAATGTTATCCTTGAACCATGCTTACCAATACTTTTACCTTCACAACCCATCCAATTTCACTAATTCCTCCCTTATTCCACCATTTCAAGCTTTACTCGGGTTGTTCCTTCACTTTTCACAGTTTTGTCTCAATTTCAAACTCATTTTTGCATATTTTTTCAGATCAAGGCACTTTTGTTTTTGCATCCCCCCGCCCATGATTCATCATTTTCTTTCTTTCCACCCTAACTAACAACCTCATCTTTGTTACTATACCATAATAAGGGCCACTCTCAACCTTGGCTTTTAGCCTAAGGTCAAGTACACAATATCTATATCTCAAACCAGGGCCACCAATGTAGCCACCCTCAACTTAGGCTTTTATCCTCAATCAAGGTTCACATTCAAAGCAAGGTATTTCATCAAGGTTCACGTTCAAGGATAAATTAGGGCCAATATCAGGGTATTTCATCAAGTAAGGTTAAGTCAGCAAGGTGTCAAGAAAGAATAAGTGTATGAAAATGTCAAAAATTTAGAACAAGGGATTTACTAGTTCATTTGGTAGGCAATTTAGGTAAAAGTGGGCTTTGTATCAGAATAAAGGGCTAAGATCACCTCCAAATCAACTAAGTCATTGCACCAAGCTTAGAGTACAAGGCAAGTTCTGTGTCCATACAAAATGCCTGAATGCTGCAAGATAAGCCCACAACACACATGGTAATTGCATCCACAATCAAGTATAGACTTATAGGTTATACTTTTAGTCTCAGCTTAGCTTCACAATATCAACACAAATATTACCAGATACCCAGAAATGTATGAATGCATCAATATTCATAACCTCAAAAATTTTGAGGGTACCCAAATTTGCATCAAAACTTTAAAGAAAATTTAAGAACTATATAAATACAACAACATAACACTACTATATATTTACAAATTATCTATACTTCCTAAAATATGTTGGTTCAACTGAAAAATAAACATCCATACGAAAAATGAATCACGATAAGAAAATGTTAGGATCACAAATCAAGAAAGTTATGGACTGGAGGTTACTCATACTTTGCCTTGATCCATGACTTCCACCCTCCACCAAAAGATGATACTTTTCCCTCAAAGAAAAGACAATAACAAAAAGGTGCAAGGGGCGTACCTTAGGTTGCCTCCCAGGAAGTGCCTGATTTAATGCCTCGGTATGATAAGAAGCTTTTGCAATCATGCCTCTTCAAGGTCCCAATCTTTCACTGTTTTAACCTCTACCATGTCACCCATATACCTTTTTACCCTCTGTCCATTGACTTTGAATGTTTCTCCATCCCTAGTCTCGAACTCGATAGCACCATGGCTAAAAATGCGCACAACTCTGAAAGATCCCATCCACTTAGATTTGAGTTTTCTAGGGAACTACCCTATCTTGGAGTTGTAAAGCAATACCATGACTCCCAAGGCAAACTGGCAATCTTCAATTCTATAATCATGCTGGACCTTCATTCATTGTTTGTACAAAGTAGAGCTCTCATAGGCTGCAGTCTAAACTCATCAAGCTCATTTACTTTCATCAACATAAAGGTTGTAGCTTCATCCCAATCTAGATGCAGCTTCTACAATGCCCATAATGCTTTGTTTTCAAGTTCAACCGGTAAGTGGCAGGCCTTTCCAAACACCAGCTGATAAGGAGACATTCCGATGGGAGTTTTGAAGGCAGTCTGGAAGGCCCATAAAGTATCTTCAAACCTCCTTGACCAATCAGTACAATTCACATTCACCATTTTGGATAAGATCTGAACTATTTCCCTATTTGATACTTTCAATTGACCACTAGTTTGGGGATGATACGAGTTTGCCACACGATGCTTCACACCATATCTTTCAAGGAGGACTTTGAACAGTTAGTTGTAAGGTACTTCCACTTCACACTTCACACTTCACACCACAAGTTGTGGGTGCATAGCTACTCATGACTAAGATAAAACAAACAAAAATGAAAGTAATAGGCATAGTTGAGAATTTTCCAACTCCTATAAAAGTGAAGACGCCTAAATTGAAAACCCACAAGCTTGATATCTTCCAAAATTTGTAGTACAAGATTTGCAATCCCCAAAAATGGGTTTTCAAAAGGTAAAATAATAATCTGAGTTGAAACCCTAAAATATTCTTGGGAGAATCTCTAGACCTCAAAGACTAAAGCTCCTTTTTCAAGTGTTAACTCATGTTTTTTCTCCTCCTCTTCTAAAACCATTACACTGTTTATAGTATGTTCAAAACAACCCTAAAAATTATGCATAAAAGACAGCTTGTATCTGATAAACTTCATAATTATAACTTATAGGATGGCCTAAAGTCGTAATTGGGATCTCGTATCAAGATCTTGGCATCTTGGAATGAACTAGAAGGGCCCATATGTATGAGTCAATACTTGAGCTACTACTCGTATGTTTGTTCGTAGTCTTGGTCTTCAGTTTTTGGTTTAATATTTTGGTTCTCTGATGCTTGTTAATAGTCCATCTATATGAGTTGTGGTGTATCTTATAACTTTTAGGCTGGGCTCATAGGAGTGGCCCTTCCTTGGCAAATTTCTAAACTTTTGGTCTCTGATTCCTGCTAGGACAACACATTATGACTCATAGCTTTGGCTATGACTTATACGTTGGATCGTATGGCCTATGCTTCAGCATAATCTGCATCTGTTCTTCAAAATTATGCCAACCTAACTTTCATGCGTATCAACATAAAAACATATAAAAACTATAAACAGTAACTTCAAGAACTCACAAAATCCCTTATTTTAGGCATCAAATATGTTGTAATATTATAGCACATCATGTACCTTATCTACCCTGTCAGGTGGTGGCAATCCCGTACTACTATAAATGAGGGGTATATACTTCATCCACCTTGCCATGTAGTGGCAATCCCATACTATCATAGATGAGGGGTGTGTACCTCATATACCTTGTAAGCGGGTGGCATGCCTTAGATTCTAAGAACTAAGTTATTTGGTCAATGATGTTGGTGTAATGACTCCAAAAAGTGCCTGAAAATGTGCCTTCAAAATGCCCATAATCGTAATTTCCATATACTCAAGATTCGTGCTTGATATAGAAAATATGACTTCATAATATGATGAGGGGGAAAAATTTAGTGGGTAATGGGTCCAACCTCAACCATAGAGCAACCATAACAAAATTTGAAATTCTAAAACATGCAATTTCTAGAGACGATCCACGCCCCTGTGGTGACGTAGCCAGGGCTGGTATCATTGTAATTTTTTCCTGTTATTTCCTGTTTAGTCTAAGGATTTGAGGCCTTGGGTCGATGCCTCCACATGAGTGAAAACACCTATACTTAGTCATTATTCAACTCATATCATATAAGACATTCCCCAAAACCTTCTCAAACTCTTAGAAAAATATTTCACTTAAACTAAAGGGTCCCAAACTTAATCTGGATCTTAAGGAATTCAATCAAGCTTCATGTTCTCAATCAAATCCTCATCAAGTAATTCTCATGAGTTTCAACCAATGGGTCCTTTCATCCATGATGCTCAACATTCCATTTTACATAAACTGTATGTTTCTAAGTTGATTTACTTATGGGTCTTATTATTATGAATTTGACTATGAACTATGTTTGGGGTTCATAAAAGTGTGAATGTTTTAAGCATGTTTTGAACTATAAATCTTTGATCTATTTTCAGATTAGATTAAGGTTTTCAACGTAATTGGATGAGGGTATTACCAAGTGTTGGTGGGTTGATTTACTTCAAGTTTTCTTGCATGAATACACTCTTTAATTACATGTTTTTACACTAGCATTACACAACTGCCAAGTGTTTGATAAAATGTCTGATTTTTTATTCTTGAGCTATTGATGATCCATTGCTTGAACTATGTCTTTAATGACTTTATTACAATAAAAGTAGTGTATATATGAGTTGTTATCATGGAAAGTATCTATAGTGTTGCAAGTGACCATACCAAAGATGAGGGGTGTATTCCTCGTCATCCTTGTCGGGTGGTATCAATCTTGTAATACCACAGGTAAGGGGTATGAACCTCATCCACCTACTTTGGTGGTGGCAATCCCGTACTACCATAGATCATAGGTATGAAGCTTATCAACCTTGTCAAGTAGTAGCAATCCCGTACTACTATAGATGAGGGGTATGTGCCTCATCCACCTTCAAAGCGAGTGGTATGCCTTGGCTTCCAGATACTAAGTTGCTTAGTCTATGATGATGGTCTCTTTCTACATATATAATATGTTCTAGGTAAGTATGTTTTACTTCAAGCATTATATATTCATACCAGTTCCTAATATAGAAATTGTTGCTTACAAGTATGCATTTCAATTATGTGGCCTCTCTCTTGCTGCATTGCATCTGATGAACTTATTACATTCAAACTTATGAATGCATACTTTATGCTTACTTGATGTTACCATGTAATAACTGGAACTACACTTAATCATCTTCCCCCATATGGCTAGTACTATCTCATCAAGAAAGCCTGGTGAGTCCTCAACTCCATGGATGATATCTTCTATTCTTATGTATGCAAATACTCTATTCATCTTATTGTACACTTTTGACTTTGAAGGTGAGCCTGGAAAGTTGTCTTAGCCCCCACCCAATTATAAGTTTAGAGGGTTATTGGTTGTGTAATGAATCTATGATCTTCGAGTCTCTTGACTCTTGTATGGTTTAAGTTGTGAAAGATTCCCTTAGTAATTTTTCCTTTTTTTTCTGTTCTCTTATTGTTGTTTAATTGCTTCCATGACCAATAATGTATAATGATATGCTAAAAGGCTTATTTGGTGTCCCCTTCGTTTCCCCATTCATCGTGTCACATCTAGGCCCTAGGATTGAGTCATGACAAACTTTGTATTAGAGTACTATGTTCTTAATCATCCTCGGCATCCAACACATCATGTTGATTAAGGTCTTATTCATAGTTTTGTTATGCACCACCAGTATGAGTAAGAGGCTATGAGACGTTCTAGGAAATGTTTTCCTTTTCCTTGATCTATGTCATGGTATAGAAGTTAGGTAAGGTTTCCCCTCTAACGAATATTCTTTCCTATTCCATATTATTCCTATCCCAAGAGAAAGAAGACTTTACACACCCGAGGAACAACTGGCTCATGAAGAGCTCCAGGATGCTATTGTCATGCTAGCTCAAGCTAAGGCAAATCAAATCAATCAAGGGACCCAAGCCCCTTATGGTCCTACTTTTTATCTAGGATAAGGTATTTCATAAGGATGAACCCACCAGAGTTCAATGGGTCTAAATTAGATGAGGACCCTCAAGAGTTCATTGATGAGGTGTACAAAGTGTTATCTATTATGGGTGTTAGAGCGGAAGAGAAGGCAGAGTTGGTAGCTAACCAACTCAAAGGGGTGGCCCAAATATGGTATTCTCAATGGAAGGAGGAGAAGGGGATCAACCATATGATATCTTGGGAGGAGCTTAAGGCAGATTTTCCTAATTGACTTTTCTCTCTTGAGCTAAGGGAGGATAAAATTATGGAGATCATGAATTTGAAGTAAGGGTCAATGAGTGTGAGTGAGTATGCCCTCAAGTCCAACCAACTCTCTAAACAAGCTCCATAATTGGCGGCTATGCCAAGGTCTATAATGAATAATTTTGTGATGGTGTATCCCATTTTGTGAATGAAGAATATTGTGTTGCTATGTTTATAGGTGACATGGACTTGTCCTGACTTACGATATATGCCAAATAATTAGAGTGGGAGAAGTTGAGAAAGAGAAGGGGTAATAAGGCCAAGAGGGCCCATTTTGATAGTAATTTCCAAACTTTCAAAGATGGCATATTTCATCAAGGACAAGGGTATCCTCATGCTCCGAATAGAAGGTTTTCCAATGACTACCAAAGGTGATGGTGGTGTAGTGCATAGTGTTATGTGTCCTAAATGTTATAAGGGACATAGTGGGTAATGCTTGAAGGATACTAATGCTTGTTTTTTTTGTGGGGAAGTAGGCCATAAAATGATTAATTGTCCACATACTCACAATAAGGGTAAAGATGTTCATCTACAAGACCGAGGTGCAAATACGATTCCTTTTGGGGAGAGTAGACCAACAAGGTGGTGTCACTCTTGCTTTTATTACTAGTTTTGTTGCCAAAAGGTTTCATATTGAGCCTGAATTATTTTGTGAGTCTTATAAGGTGTCTACTGCCATTGTTGTATCTATAATATCTAGAAAGATCAATAGAAATTTCCCTATTTGCATTTTGCATAAAAGTTTGCCTTGTGATCTTGTTTAGTTGGATATGGTGGATTTTGATGTCATTCTTGGGAAAGATTGGTTGCATGCCTATTATACCTCTATTGATTGTAGAACCTATAGGTCAAATTCCAATTCCCAAATCAACCCATCCTTGAGTAGGATAGTCATGATGTGATAGCCAACGGTAGGTTTATCTCTTGCATTAAAGCCCCAAAATTTGATTTCTAAGGGGTGTCTCTCTCACCATGTAAGGGTTAGTGATGTTGAGTCAAAGGTCCTTCCTATTAAGTTGATTCTAGTGGTTAATGAGTTCCTTGATATCTTTCCAAATGATCTTCCTGGTGTTCCTCCCAAAAGGGAAATAGACTTTGGTATAGATCTCCTTCTTAATACACAACCCACTTCTATTCCCCCTTACGGTATAGCCCCAGTGGAGTTAAAGGAGTTGTAGGAGCAATTGAGGGATTTGTTGGAGAAGGGTTTTATTAGGCCTAGCAAATCACCTTGGGGTACACTAGTTTTTTTTATAAAGAAAAATAATGGTTCTCTTAGCATGTGTATTGATTACTGGCAACTTAATAGAGACACTATCAATAATAAGAATCCCCTACCAAGGATTGATGACGTTTTTGATAATTTTCAAAGGGCTACTCACTTTTCTAAGATTGATCTTCAGTTCGGGTATCACTAAGTGAGAGTGAGGGAGTGTGACCTTCCTAAGATGGCCTTCCCGACTAGGTCTGGGCATTATGAATTTGTGGTAATGCCTTATGGATTGAACAACCAACTATCTTCATGGATCTTATGAGTAGGGTTTATAAACCCTATTTTGATTTGTTTGTGGTTGTTAGAATTGATTGTATTTTGATCTATTCCCATAGTGAGGAGGAGCATGTGAGTCATTTGAGGGTGATGTTATAAAAATTAAGGGATGAGAAATTGTTTGCAACATATGAGAAGTGGGAGTTTTGGTTACAAGAGGTTGCCTTATAAGTTCATATGGTGTCGAGGGATGACATTAATATGGAACCTAAAAAGATAGAGGTGATTAAAAATTATTCTCGACCTTTGCTGCCTAGGACCTTAGAAGTTTCTTGCGTTTAGCAGGTTACTACCAAAGATTAGTGACTGTGTTCTCTTCTATTGCTTCTCCTATGAATAAGTTGACCCAAAAGAAGGCTAATTTGTGTGGACTGATGAGTGTGAAAAAAATTTTCAAACCTTGAAGGATAAGCTTATCTCTGCTCCTATCTACTCTCTATAGGAAGGGTTGGAAGGCTTTGTTATGTATTATGATGCCTGATGAATTTGTTTAGTTTGTGTTTTGATGCAAAATAGTAAGGTGATAGCCTATGCATGAAAACAATGATCCTACTCATGATCTTGAGTTGGCCATCGTGGTAGTTTCTTCAAAAATTTGGAATCATTATTTGTTTGGGGTGCATGTTGATGTGTTTACCGATCATAAGAGTCACTAATATGTGTTCACTCAAAAAGATCTTAACTTGAGGCAACGAAGGTGGCTAGAACTTCTTAAGGACTATGATATGAGTGTGCATTATCTCCCCGACAAGGCTAATGTTGTAGCTGATACTTTCAGTAGGGTGTCTATAGGTAGCTAGCTCATGTTGATAATGGTGGAAAGGAAGTGGATAGAGAGGTTCATCACCTGGTGATGTCCTATCAAAATACAACACATTTGGTGCCTAAAACAAGGGATTTTGTGGGTTCTTAAAGAGAATTTTTATGGTTTTGATGTGTCTTTGTGTTAATCCTACAAAAAAGTTAGGTTGGCATGAGTTTTAAGAAAAGTTGTAGATTTTGTTGAAGCCCACCTACGAGTCGTAGCTCAAGCTATGAGTTGTAGGGTGTGTTGTAGGAAGAATCAGAGACAAAAAATTCAGAAATCTGCCAAGTGAAGGTCACTCCTATATAGACATCTTATGAGTCATAAGACACACTACAACTCATATAGGTGGACTCATAGTAATAATTAGAGAGCCAAAATGTTGGACCAAAAACTGAAGACCAAGATTACAAGAGCAACATATGAGTTGTAGCTCAACTAACGACTCATACTAGTTTAGTCCAAGATTCTAACAAACTCATACGAGACCCCAACTACAACTCGTAGGTCATCTTATAAGTCGTGACCGCGGAACATATCAACTGGCTGCTATCTTTTTTGTGTAAATTTTAGTGTTGTTTTGTAAAAATTATATAAAGTTTAAGTTAAGTTTTAGAAAGAGTTTTGACTAGTAGACAATAGAGAATAACATTTTGAATCTTTTCTTAGTTTTTAAGAGTAGTTTATTATTCTCTCTTCAAAAACCAATTTTGGGGATCAACAATCTTACCTTGTACTCATTATTGATCAATCAAGCTTATGTGTTTGCAACTTATGGTGCCCATTTTCTTCATTTTTATTGGTAAAGCTCTCAAATATGTCTATTATTTGCATTCTTGTGTCTTTTACCTTAGCTATGAGTAGCGAAGCACCCACAACTTGGGGTTGTAGAACCATGTGTAGTTGACTTGAGATGACCTAGGTTTCTTGCATTTTCATGCTTTTGGTTTTGCATGTATTATCTATTTCCCTTCATTTTTATAGTTGTTTGGTGGTGGCCAACACCAAACCCCAGCTACTATCATGATCCCGACCAATGTATTGATGAATAGAAAATGAAAAGTGGATGATAAAATTCGATTGATGTATTCTTGTCTAATCAATCAGGCCTGACCAAGGGGAAGTTGACTAGGACAATAGGTAACGGTTGGTAGGCATACCATGGTTGCCAAACAAGTGCCATGGCGAAGTTTGATCTTCACCTTCATGAGGGCTGGAAGATTCTAAGTTACCATCTTGCATACAAATCACCAATTGTAGTTATGTTTTCTAGGATAATCAAGTTGACGAACCATAGGGAATATGATTCCCAAGTTGTCTCCAAAATTGAGTGTTTCCTCATGTAACAATTAGTGGTAGCTTTATTTTGTTTTTGAATCACAACCCCCCTCCTATTTAGAGATTATTGTCCTAAATACTAGAAATGATTAGTAGTGAAGTATTGTAGTCAAGCCCTGTATTCCTTGTGAATTGGACCCTAACCTCGCTGAGGTTAATTGTTGACAAGGATCGCTTTCTTATTGCAGTATGAACATCATTAAATTTTATGGCTCTGTTGCCACGAAATACTGCTAGGTTTTGATTTGTTTTCACTATTAATTAGTTTTAGTGTTGATTTCTAGAGTCTTTTGTACTTTACCTTTATTTCTATTTTTTGTTGTTTGATTTAGGTGCAGGTTGGCTAGCACTATGACTGAGCAGAAATTCTACATTGCAAACGATATTTTGGAAACATTGCAGAGGTGCACTCTATTTTATGGGTGAGAATTCAAAGATCCCCAAATATATCTACAAAATTACACTCAAACGTTGAGGGGGGGTCCTTGGGATAGGACATCATTCTTGGGAAGCCATGTCTCTTCAGGTTTTTCCCATGAATCTTCGAATTAAAGCTACAGAATGGTTGTCAATTCTCCTACACGATGCTTGCTCTAATTAGGTAGAAGTGTAAAGACTCTTTCTGATGAACTTCTATAAAGAGTCTAATAAGAAAAAGATATAGAACATTATCTTTAATTTCAAAAAAGTGCCAGGGGAATCTCTGGTTGTGGCTTGGGACAGATACAAGTAGTGCTTGGCCGTGAATCAAAATTGTAGATTGACTGGTGATGAATTGGCAGCTAGCTTCTATCGAGTATTAACTCTGAACAACAAGGGCAGGCTAATGCATTGTTTAGAGGGAACTGTTGGGAGTTCATAAGATGACCATTTAATTAGATCACTGAGCATATGAACAACGTGTCTACCATTGGCAAGTCTACCAACCCTTTCAAGGACAAGTTGGACCATCCCCTAGTGAGTTAAAAGGTGCCTCAAGTAAATCTAAGAGTGAGAATGCAAAAAATTGGCCGAGGTTACTACACCAATATTGCATTACTGATAAGCTGACAAGGATAGAGTATATGCTTGAACAAGTGCTGACCAAGGTTAATGAGCAAGATGGTGTCATTTGGGATGTAAAGTTTGATATCCTCAAATGTAACTAAAAAGTGGAACAACAAACTATATCAATGGAAAGTCTTAGTGATAGGATAGAGCAGCTTGCTGAGCAACTAGATGCAGTGCAAGATAAGCAAAGGAAGAGTAGAAGGAGCAACAATGGTACTCATGGAGAAGTTTGATTATCCATGAAAGCAGAGTCGAGCCACGATGTTAAACAAGTAACATCTCGGGAGGCAACCCAAGCATCTTTTGTGTTTACATTTATCTTGAGATATTTTCATTTTTGTAGCATGTTTAGTGGTAGTTAATATTTTTTTGAGATTACTATGACTCTAAACCAGTTGAGTCAACTTGTATTTTGGTGTATTTTAAGTGATAAGATGTAGGAACAAATCAAGAACCGAGGAATGGAAAAATTATGCTTAGATGCAGCTTTTATGAGCAGGCCTATGAGTCATAATGAATGTAACAACTCGTAGTCATGCTTCGTGGAGGGAAACAGTCAGTACTAGAAGCTGGTACGCACACTACAAGCCAACTATATGATTCGTAGGGACCCCTATGAGTCGTAGTGGGGTTCGTAGTGCTTAGGTATGAAGTCATAATTTTTCTAAGTGTTATGTCTTCTACGAGATTAGGAACTATGAGTTGTACGATTTCATATGACTCGTAAGATGAGATTTCATAAGACCAATCTGCAAAATTTTAAAAGGCAAACCATTTGAAATATTTAGAGACTAATCTCTCTTGGCTCTTCATGTCCCTTCATGAAACATCCCCTTTTAGTTCACAACCCCACCAGATTATTCACTTTCACTATTTCATTCATCATTACATCTTTCACCCACTAAAACTCCCCATCAAGCGAATTGTGCATTAAGAACTCTTTTGACTTTTCTTCTTCTTATTGCACAATCTTACATTTATCTGGTAAGTTCTCGTGGTTAAATTTGGTTTGTCTATGAAAAATCCTTGTCTTATATATGAGCGAATGAAGGCCTCAACAACATGTTTAGCATAACCATGCAAAAGTACCTGTGATAGTAAGAAGAATGTGTTATACAATTGTTTACGTCTTGGGAAAAAGGTCGATTCTTGAATTTTGACCTTGGTTGGTAATTTTGGTATCTAATTTTATGACCATGTGCTTTTGGTGCAAATTCTAAGGACTATTTTGAAGACCACATGAGATAGAAATTATTGATTTTAGGGGTGTTGTGGTTTTATATTCAGTATGCACGGTTGTTGAATATCTTAAAGGAATTTTGAACTGTTAAGAAAAAATTCATATTTGGTTCTGATATGGTTGGTAATGAGGGGTACTTATGTTTACTGTTGTATAAACTATACCTTTGTTTTTGTAACCTCCAATGTTTTTTTGATTTGTTGGTGGTCTCATGGCCCAGATTCGTATTCTCAAAATGTCTTTGGAATGAAATACGAGTCGAGACTATGACTCATAGGTAACCTGTGCCTCGTACTTGATTCCAGAATACATTTTTATTAGTTCAATTACGCTGCAATATGACTCATGAACCATCTTACGAGTCATACCTGTATGTCACATCGATAGTCGTGCATCTAGTTTAGTTTGTTTTTACTTAGGTTATCTTAATGTTTTTGTTTGATTGTTTCATTAGATACTTGTTTGATTGAAATGGAACATCATAGGACTCATGCTTTAACATGTTGACAATTTTTCAAAGATAATGTCTTCAAGAGGTTAAAGGGGTGTTGCCTCAGTTTTTGGTCATCACCTAATAGATGAGTTCCTTGAGGATGAGCACTCAATTGAAGAGATGAATATGCACCCTAACCCTGAGGCTAATGTTCCCTTAACACAATCATAATCAACTAGAGTATTGATAAAAATGGATAGTTTCTCCTAGTCTGATGAACAGGGTGAAGAAGATGGATTAGATGATGATGACTCCACTTTTGACTCTGGTTATCTTGAAGTGCCTCAGGCTCAGTAAGAAGAGAATGCTCTTCCACAACTAGCTAATTCTACTTACACCGTCACCTCTGCCAACCCGCAAAATAAATGGTTTGTTCCTGCAATGAAAGAGATCTATGATAAGGGAGAGGAACTTAAGAGCAAAGTGAGTCCAGAATAAATGGTTTGTTCCTGCAATGAAAGAGATCTATGATAAGGGACAGGAACTTAAGAGCAAAGTGAGTCCAGTGTGAAGATTTCATAAGGAGGCAAGTTTGAAAGACTCAGGGTTGAATGGTGTGCCAGGTTCCGAAGTTGGCATTGATCGTCGTGGGTTAGGATTGTTATCACAACTACAGGGAATGTATGCCCCTTTCCTAGTCCAAGAACTCTATGCCACTTACTATATGATTCTACTTGGAAACCTTCTAAGGCTCATGATGCCCATTGATACACCATAGTTGAGTGAAGTTATGGCTAGGGGTGAGGTTGTTGACATCTCAGTAAAGACTATTTGAAAAGTCCAATTCACACCTAATTAGAATGCCCCATACTCCATAATAGAACATGATTATAGGATGGCAGACATGAGTAGAAAAGTTAATCAGAATGGTGCCAGGCTGAGAACAGAGTTATTGAGGTGGATAGCGAGCTAAATTTGCAAGGAAGGTTCTGAGCTGATATGGGATACAAACCATGACAAGCATATCTTGAAGGTCCATCTTTCATTTAGGGAAACGTTTTGATGGTCTACTATCAAATGGAGCATCGAACCCACATTCACGGATAATATGATCATATTAGAGAGAGCTGCGTTATTTATGAGCATCCTTGTTGGGTATGAAATTAATTGGGCTCATGTTATGGCAGAATAAATCCATGAGTCAACGGTCTATACTGAGCAAAAACTTCCTTTCACCATCCTTATTCATAGATTATTCTAGGAAAATGGTGTGCGGGTTTCTCTCCACTTGGACCCTCGTGTACATGGTTTGCTTATGATTGACCCTAGCCTAATCAAGGTTAATGAGAACCCAATAGCCCTAAAGAGAGCTTTCCTCCAGCTATCCTAGAGCTATTTCCTGTAGAGCTTACACCAGCGGTAGAGATGAAGTCTACACCATCATCCAGCACTCGAGCACCAGCAATATTTACTTTATAGGTTGACTCTCTTTTTTATGTTATTGCATTTCAGGCTTTATTACACATGGTGGTTGTAGTAAAAGGCAGGGTACGTGAGTTTTTAGCACGAGTATCGCAATTGATTGATCAGACTATTTGGGACTCTGAAGAGAGGATAACGATATTCACTCGAGACTTAATTTATGAGAGAGTGAGCTAGGCCTTCTAACGTAAACGCAGTTACGAAGAAGTTATCCAAATTAAAGGCCAACTTATTATAGATGTTGGCAACCCTCGTTCCAACCCCAGAGGTAGTACCGGTATGTGATAAGGACTTTGATTGGCTTACCGACCATCCGAACACGTAGTGTGATGACTCAGATCCAAACCCAAAAAAGCCGATATAGGAGAAGGATCCCATACCTTAGGAGGTATTACACGAGTTGCTTTTGTTGGTGGCTATTAAGAGAGAATGAGCACAATACACCCCACCTGGATAGGGTAGTTCCGGTACTACTGCAAATGAGAGGCAGCCTTGGGATTGCATAGACCAGCCATAGACCGGTGCTTGATGCACAATGATGTTTGACTTCTTTTGAACCTTGTTCTCATTTTGTCATGTTGGATAATTTGTCATAATTTCAGATAATATTTTTATTACGTTGGTTTTTGGTGTGTTTAAATATTTTTATGTTGGATGTTATTTTTACTTATACTTTGGATGTTAATTCTTTTGTTTTTAATATATGTGTATGTATATTTCTATGTTCTTATCTTTACTTTGAGGACAAATTATCCTATTTTGTTAGGCTATGGGAAGTTATAGATTAAGGTGAAGTTTGAGTAGCCTCAAGTCCATAACTTCCCCTAGTTTTAATCCTAGGCTTTTCTTGCTGTTCTTCTTTTTCCTTGTAGATGTTTACTTTTCTGTCGAACCGGCATGTTTAGGTAGTGTAGATAATTGATAAATTCATAGTAGTGTTGTATATTGGCATATACATAATTTTTAGATGTGTTTTTAATATTTTGATGAAAAATGAGGTACCCTCAAAATTCTTGAGGTTGAGATTATTGATGCATTCATACATTTTTGAGTATTTAGCAATGTTTGTTCTCATATTGTGAAGGTAAGCTGAGACTAAAAATATGACCTATGAGTTTATACTTAATTGTGGATGCAATTACGATATGTGTTGTGAGCTTATTTTGTTACATTCGTACATCTGGTATGGACCCAGAACTTGCCTTGTTACTATGAAATTGGTTTGGTGATGTGGTGGATGTAGAAAGGATCTTAGTCCTTTGTTATTTGAGTAAAACCACTTTTGGCCTAAATGACCCACTAGATGAGGTAGTGAATCCTTTGTTCCAAACATTTGAGTTTTTCATATACTTATTCTTTCTTGTAGCTTAATCCAATTTGATAAAATACCTTGATATTGGACCTGGTCTATCCTTGAAAATACAAACTTTGATTGGGGCCAAAGGCCTATGTTGAGGGTGGCTGCAATTACTGGCCCTGGTTTAAGGCATAGATATTATGTACTTCACCTGAGGCTAAAAGACTAAGTTGAGGGTGGCCCTTATGTTGGTAAAGTAATAATAATAATGTGGTTAGTTGGAAAATCAAGAAAGAAATGAAGAAGCATGAATCAAGTGAGAAAAGAGAAAAGAAAACTACTTTGAATTTAGAAAATGTAGCAAAAATGAGTTTGAAATTGAGGTACAACCAAAAAAGAGAAAGAAATCACTCCAAAAAAGTTATAAACAGGAGCATAAGGGTGGAGTGATTATAAATGGTTGGATTATGAAAGCAAAAAGTGTTGCTAAACATGGTTCGATGATAGCTTTTAGTCACCATTTTCCCAAAATACCACACCAAAGCACCCTGAGCCTATGTTATAAGCCTATAAGTCCTAAAGTTATCTAAACTCCACTTTATGACTAAGCCAAAAAATATAAGTATAGAGTCAAGCATATGGTGTTAGTTAGTATTATTAAATTTTAATTGTGAGAGTGAGAATGCTTCCTTAGTCCCTGACTTCTAAATGCTTTTGAGTGAGTATTAGGGATTTCTTTCCTGTGAGCGCATTTGCACTACTTGAATAACATATGACTATACTAGCAATTGTGGAGGGTTGATGACCTTAGGTTGTCATAGTTGTATAGCCAAGTATCTCATTATGTTCTTGTTTGCTTAATAACTTTGAATCAAAGGAGCTGTTGTATATGCTATTAGTATAGTTGCTATATGTTTCTTTTTGTCAGCATATATTGAGTCATCGCTTGAGGGCAAGCAACAATTCTAAGTTGAGGGTATTGATGAACTATCAAAATACAACTCATTTAGTGCCTGAAACAATGGATGTTGTGAGTTCTTAAAGTGACTTTCTATGGTTTTGATGTGTTTTTGTTTTAATCTTGTAGAAAAGTTAGGTTGGCATGATTTTGAAGAAAAATGATAGATTTTATTGAAGTATAGGCCATACGAGCCCATCTTTGAGTCATAGGGTGTGTCATAGCAAGAATCATGGGCCAAAAATTAAAAAATTTGCAAAATAAAAGCTACTCCTATGAAGACATCATACAAGTCGTAAGGCACACTACTACTTGTATAGGTTGACTCATAGTAATAATCAAAGGGCCAAAATGTTAGACCAAAAATTGAAGAGCAAGAATACGAGAGCAACATACGAATCATATCTCAATCAATGACTTGTACCTATAAGTAGTACTAGTTTAGACCAAGATGCCAAGTACCTGATACGAGACCCCGACTACGACTCGTAAGTCATCTTACTAGTCATACCTGTGGAACTTATCAACTGCCACCTGTCTTTTCTTTTGTAAATTCTAGGGTTGTTTTGTAAATACTATATATAGTTTAAGTTAGGTTTTAGAAAGAGTGCAACAAGTAGACAATAGAGAATCAAATTTTGAATCTTTTAGTTTTTTAGAGTAGTTTACTGTTCTCTCTTGGAAAACCCATTGTGGGGCTTATAAATCTTTCCTTGTACTCATTATTTGTTAATCAAGCTTGTGGGTTTGCAAGTTATGGTGCCTATTTTCTTTATTTGTATTGGTAAAGCTCTCAACTATGTCTATTATTTGCGTTCATGTGTGTTCTGCCTTAGCCATGAACTTGGGATTGTGGGAACTATGGGTAGTTGACTCGAGTTGACCTAGGTTTCTTAAATTTATATGATTGGGTTTTTGTATGTATTATCTATTTCTCTTCATATTAATTCTTGTTTGGTGGTGGCCAATAACAAACCCCGCATACTATTATGATCCTGACCAAGGTAGAGACAAATAGGAAAAGGGAAGTAAATGACAAAATTTGATTGAGGTGTTCTCATCTAATCAACCGATTCTGACCAAGGAGCAGTTTACTGGGACAATAGGTAATGGTTAGTTAGCACCCCATGGTTGCCAACCAAGAGCCATGGTGAAATTTGACCTTCACCTTCACAAGAGAGCTAGAAAAATCTAAGTTATTGTCCTGCATGCAAATCACCAATTGTAGTTATGTTATCTAGGTTAATCAAGTTTATGAACCATGGGGAATAGATAACTTGAGTGTTTTCTCATGTTATAGTTAGTGGTAGTTTTATTTTATTTTTGAATCACAACCCCCCCCCCCTATTTAGATATTGTAGTCATAAATACTAGGAATGATTAGTGGTTAAGCCTTGTAGTCAATTCCTATATTCCCTGTGGATTTGTCCTTAACCTCAGTTAGGTTAATTGTTGATAATAACCGATTCTTATTGGAGCATGAACATTATCATTCATTAGTAGTAATTTGATGCCTTCTCAGAATGTGTCTATACTATGCCATGCCAACGCAGCATTAGTGGTTGTATCATTGACAAAGAAAAGTTAAATCTTGGAGCAATCATTGCCTTAGAGATCCCTTACAGAGCAAAAGAGAAGCAAACTTCTTTTCCATTCTCAACCCACATTACAACCCTATGGAAGCAAGTCGGAGTCCTAAAGAAGAAAGAGAGTAACACAGAGGTGAGTCAATCGAGGACCACTGATATTCGATAGATTCAGGTTGAGTACCTGATGGATGAGGAGGACAGGGATAGAAAGAAGTCAATTAACACAACGTCGGTGGTTGATATTGAGGCCCTTGAGTCTAGAGCTATAGTGCTGGGCACCACTGTGAGTATATTTTCTTCCACCTCGGCTAGACATTCCTCTATACCTCTATCCTATATACATAGACAGAGGGCATATATGGTCAATCCCCACCCACTAGGGCCACTATTTTTGCGATTGGCCTCCTAAACAAAGTCATTGATCTTCGATCCACTAAGATTCAGTCATTTGTTCCCAACCTAGTTGAGACAACCATAACTAAGTCTTTGAAGCCATATATGGAGGCTAAGGTAAAACACTATGAGCTAATAGGGTCTCATAAGTTGAGGATGGAAGGCTTGAGGCTATGATTGATGACCATTGTAAGGAGCTATCTACTTTGAAAAACAGAATGATAGAAGTTGAGAAGACTAGTGGTGGTGGTACATACATATCAGCTTTGAAAGTTGATATTGATTATTTGAATAAGGAGGTTATATCCCTCTGGCCCACTGACTTGAGCAAATTTTTTGATGGACTGGAGGATACACCACACAAAGTAGATGTTGCTTTGATCCTAAATAATGTGCTAAATGTATAAGTTCAAGGTGATAGTAGTGAAGAGAACTAGGAGGTGAGCATCCCATAGACTGATGAGGAGTCATTGGTAGTAGAACAGAGCCTAGGAGACTAGGAGGAGCTGGATGGAGTGGAGAACAAGATGGTTGAAGTAATGAATGCAACTTCTATTCTAGATCAGTCCGTGATAAGCACAGTTGATGCGACTACACTTTAGCATGCTAGGGCTGGTATTGATCGTGAGAGTCACAAGCAAAAGAGCGCATTGATGATCCCATGACATCTTCTTTAGCTCCATCACCACCACCACAGTAAGATTGAATTGACAAGTGGATTGTCATACTGACTACTTTCTCTCAGTCTCACTCTTTGTTGTTTCTTACATATTGAGGGCAATATTTAGTTTGGTAGGAGGGGGTGAGCTTAAGGAATTCCCTATTTTCAGAATGTTCTTATTTTTTATGTGACAATGATGGTATTTCATTTTGATAATAGTGCTATTGATGGATATTTAGACAATTTTTAACTTCATGGGTTGTATATAAATTTTAATTTAGGTTGTAATACAGTAGTGTTATTTTTGTTATTTCCTTTATTTTCCTTGTTGAATGGATGGATGATTACAATTGTTTTGTCAAAACCCGTGCATAGATGACAAAAGTGGAATTTAATATCGTTTCTTTAGTCCTTAACTATCCAAGCAATGATGATCATATCTTTGATTCAGTTCATGCCATGGTCGAGGAGAATGTACTCACTAAATAGTCCTTTCTTGATAAATTAATCCCCGAATAGATTTGAGGAATCTTGAGTTGACTATGAAGCAATTGAGCTTGCATATATGATGATTGAAAAATACTAAGTGTGTTGTCATTATTTGATAGCAAAACTATTTTTCCAATGTCGGATCATTTATTTTGTTGAAATGCTTGTATTGCATCATCTAGAACTTGCCCGATTTGTCTTGAAGAGTATCTTGGTAAATTCTGCATTAGGAGAGGATCTTAGCACATTTTTGTTCCATTAGTCCAATTTGACCATAGTGATACCTTGGCAGTGAATTGAATCCTTAGTGAACCACTTTTGAGCCTTGATTCCTTCTTTAGTAACCTTGTAACCTTGACTCATGTTTTTGAAAGACAAGTCCTTTTTGTTCCTTACTAATCCCTTCTTTTGCTTAAAAGTAGACCAATGGCTAAAGGCAAAGTTGAACGATGTTAGTATGAAGAAGGAAGTGACCCCCATGAAAGAGTCGAAAAAACAACGGTAAGAATTAAAGAAATACATTGAGGAGTCCTAGAAGAAAATGAAAAGAAAAAGTTAGAAACAAAAGTTTGAAAATTGAGGAACCCCGCCCCCCAGAAGGAAAAAGAAGTCTTGTTGTGAAAGAGAACGCAAAATGGAGACAGTTGGGATGATGAATTAAAAAAAAAGTCAAGAATGACATGAATGAAAAGGGAATGAAAAGAACCTTTGTGTCTAAAAAGAACATGTACAGTTTAAGTAGGGTTGGGCCACTATTGACTATATGCTATCCTACCCAACCTTGACCCTACATTATAGTCCTAGCAAAGTTCTTTGGGATCCTAAGTAAACTCTGATTGAGAATAAGGGCAAGTGTATGGGTTGAAGCTTACATGTTATTTCTTATTTGGAAGAGTGAGAGTAAAAAGAGATCCTCTATAAATCAATGGCATAATATTGAGTGTTTAAGATCTTCTTTGGCATAAGGGAGAATGGTGATGTCTTTTAGAAGCAATCATCTACATGAGCAATTGTGAGCGAAAACAAATTTTGATAACTCCTTAGCCATCTATACAGTCTTTAAGGTCACATAAGTTGTTTGTGGAAGCTCAAGAAGGGCTGACAAAGGTGAAAATGTTTGTGTTTCTTCCAGTGGCACTATTTGGAAGCTCTGATTTGGGCAAAGGCTCAAGTTGGGGGTGTTAATTAGTCTATATTTTGGACTCATTTTGGGGTTTAATTGCAAGGAAACATTGGCCTTAGTGTTTTAATAATTCCAATTGCATGCTATAATATGAAATGGATTTACAAACATGGAAAAGGGAAAAACTTTGTGAAATCTTGGAAAGTGAGTAAAAGTGCAAAAAGACGTACAAAGTGATGTTGTCAGTATTCTTGGTGATACGCTGAACGCTCCATGAGATCACCCAACTATGCAGTAATTAAGATACTAGGTCAAGTAAAGAGTGCGGTCAGAATTGATATTGCAAAGCATACTCAGTGATATGGCAAATTACATAAGTGATCGCTGTAGCACCCAAAGCCCCAAAAACACTGATAGAAAGGTGATATAAAGAATATTTCGGTGCATCGCCAAATTAGATATACAGAGAAAAGAGTCATACACCTAAGGCTAAAAGCCTAAGTTTAGGTTGGTACTTATGTTGGTAAAGTAATAATAACAAGGTGGTTATTTCAGAAATCAAGAAAGAAATGAAAATGCATGAACAAAGTGAAGAAAGAGAAGTGGAAAGTGTCTTGAATTGAGAAAAAGTAGCAAAAATGAGTTTGAAATCGATGTACAACTGGAAAAGAGAAAGAAAGCACTAGAGAAAAGTTTCAAAATAGGAAAATAAGGGTGGAGTGATCAGAAAGGGTTGACTATGACAGCAAAAAGTGTTGGTAAATATGGTTCACAGATAGCTTTCAGTCACTATTTGCCTAAAGTACCACACCAAAGCATCCTGAGCATATATTACAAGCCTATAAGTCCTAAAGTGATCCAACTCCACCTTATCACCAAGCCAGAAGATGAGTATAGAGGCAAGCCTATCGTGTTAGTTAGTATGCTTGAATTGCTATTGTAAGAGTGAGAATGCTTCCTCAGTCCCTGACTTTTAAATGATTTTGAGTGAGTATGAAGGACTTCTTTCCAGTGAGGGAATTTGTACTACTTGAAAATCATATGACTATACCAACAATTGTGGACGGTTGATGCCCCTAAGATTGTCTTAGTTGGATTGCCATGTATCTCATTATGTTCTTGTTTGCTTAATAACTTTGGAAGACTATTTTGAAAATAGTAGTTGGGTACTTGAATCAAAGGAGATGTTGTATATACCATTAGTATAGTTGTTATGTATTTCTTTTTGTTTGGGTAGATTGAGTCGTCGCTTGAGGACAAGCAACAATTCTAAGTTGAGGTTATTGATGTGCTATCAAAATACAACATATTTTTTGCCTGAAACATGGGATTTTATGAGTTCTAGAAGCGACTTTTTATGGTTTTGATGTGTTTTTGCGTTAATCTTGCAGAAAAGATAGGTTGGAACGATTTTGAAGAAAAGTTGAAGATTTTGCTGAAGTATAGGCCACAGGAGCCCACCTATGTGTCATAGCTTAATCTAGAAGTCATAGGGTGTGTCATAGCAAGAATCAGAGACCAAAAATTTAGAAAATTTTTCAAGTGAAGGTCACTTCTATGAAGACATACTACGAGTCGTAAGACACACTACAACTTGTATAGGGGACTTTTAGTAATAATCACAGAGCCAAAATGTTGGACCAAAAGCTAAAGACCAAGTCTAAGAGAGCAATATATGAGTTGTAGCTTAAGTAATGACTTGTACCTAGGAGTAGTAGCAGTTTAGTCCAAGATGCCAAGTACCTAATACGAGACCCCGGCTACAACTCTTAGGTCATTCTACAAGTCGTACCTGTGAAACTTATTAGCTGCCACCTATCTTTTGTTTGTAAATTCTAGGGTTATTTTGCAAATACTATAGATAGTATAAGATAGGTTTTATAGAGAGTTCAACCAGTAGACAATAGAGAATCACATTTTTAATCTTTTCTTTGTTTTTAGAGTAGTTTATTGTTCTCTCTTGGAAAACCCATTTTGGAGATTGCAAATCTTGCCTTGTACTCGTTGTTGATCAATCAAGCTTGTGGGTTTGCAACTTACGGTGCCTATTTTCTTCATTGGTATTGGTAAAGCTCTCAACTATGCCTATTATTTGCATTCTTGTATGTTTTCCTTAGCCATGAGTACCTAAGCACCAACAACTTGGCGTTGTGGGAACCATGGATAGTTGACTATAGATGACCTAGGTTTCTTACATTTGTATGATTGGTTTTTTGCATGTATTATATACTTTCCGTCATTTTTATAGTTGTTTGGTGGTATCCGACATCAAAGCCTGTCTACTATCACGATCCCGACCAAGGTAGTGATGAATAGGAAAATGGAAGTAGATGATAGAATTCGATTGATGTATTTTCTTTTAGTCAATCGAGCCTAACCAAGTAGAGGTTGTCTAGGACAATAGGTAATAGTTATTTGGTATGCCATTATTGTTGACCAAGCGACATGGTGAAATTCGACCTTCACATTCACAAGAGGGATGGAAGAACTAATTTACCACCTTACAAGCAAATCACCAATTGTAGTTATGTTATCTAGGGTAATCAAGTTTACGAACCATGGGGAAAACAATTCCGAAGTTGTCAATAAAATTGAGTGTTTTCTCAAGTTATAGTTAGTGGTAGTTTTATTTTATTTTTGAACAACCCCCCTTCCCCCCCTTATTTAGAGATTGTAGTCATAAATACAAGAAATGATTAGGGTGAAGTCTTGTAGTCAAGCCCTGATTCCCTATGGATTCAATCCTAACCTCTGTTTGGTTAATTGCTGACAATGATCGCTTTTTTATTGAATCATGAACATCATCAGCTGGCTGGATTAGGGGTTACATTGGAAAAGGTTTATAATGGTGGTATTGTGGTTGTTTATGGTTCAAAATCTTCCTTGATTGCTGAGGCAAAAGTAAAGTAATATCTTGACCCCTGCTTATTAGAATTGAAGGTCTTGGTGAGAGATAGTAAGGTGGAGGTTTTCTCCCAAGGGGATCTAGAATCAAAGAAAAATAATAAATGGCTCTTATGGTGTGCTTTGGAAGTACCAAGGTAGGTTGTGTGTGCCTCGTGTTGATGACTTGAGAAAGAAGATTCTTGATAAGGCTCATAATTCTTTCTATCTCATTCACCCTATTTCCACAAAGATGTATAGAGATTTGAGTGAAGTGCATTGGTGGGGTAGTATGAAGAGGGATATTGCTAAATTTGTGTCCGGTTGCCATAATTACCAACAAGTCAAAGCTGAGCATCAAAGGTTGGGTAGATTTTGCTAAGACATAGCGATTCCTACTTTGATGTGGGAGAAAATTCACATGGATTTTATGGTTGTGTTGCCTAAGACTAGAAATCATTTTTACTCCATTTGTGTTGTGGTTGATAGAATGACAAAGTCAGCTCATTTCCTATCAGTTAAGACAACTTATGGTTCCAAAGATTATGCTAAGTTGTACATTCATGAGTTTGTTAGATTGCATAAGGTGCCTTTGTCTTTCATATGGGATTGTGGTTCTCAATTCACTTTACACTTTTGAGGGTCCTCCCAAAGAGTTCTTGGTACCAAAGTAAAGCTTAGTACGACCTTTCACCCTCAAACGGATGGCCAAGCCAAAATAACTATCCAAACTCTTGTAGATACTCTTAGAGCTTGTGTATTAGAGTTTAATGGTAGTTGGGATGATCATCTTCCATTGATCGAGTTTGCTTATAATAACATCTATCATTCTAGCATTGGTATGGCTCCTTTTGAGGCTCTCTATGCTAGACGTTGTAGGTCCAAGGTTGGACAATTTATGGTATGGGAAATGGCTTTATTGGGTCTAGATCTAGTTCTGGAAGCTATGGAGAAGGTAAGTTTGATTAGAGAAAGATTGAAGATAGCCCAAAGTCCCGAAAAGTCATATGTCAATGTAAGGAGAAGTGAGCTTGAATCTAAGGTTGGTGATTGGGTCTATTTGAAGGTCTTATCCATGAATGGTGTTGTTTCTTCTGGTAAAAAAGGTAATTGAGTCCATGATTTCATGGTCCTTATAGAGTGTTAAGGAGGATTGGTAGAGTGGCCTATGAGTTGGAGTTTCCCATAGATATGAATATGGTTCATCTGGTCTTCTATGTCTCTATGTTGAGAAAGTGTGTCGGTGATTCTAGTGCTATTGTGATTTTTGACGTTTTGAGTGTCGTTGAAGACAATTTGACTTATGAAGAGTTTTTGGTAGAAATTTTTGATAGACAAGTGAAGAGTTTTAGGAACAAAGATGTTGCTTCCATCAAGGTTCTTTGGAGAAACCAACAAGTTTAGAGTGCTACATAGGAAGCCGAGGCGGACATGCAAAAGTGGTATCCCTATCTCTTCCATTCTACTCAATCCTATGGTACACATTCAAGTACCCTATGTGATTTCATGTCTTATGTATCAGCCCTTATGTCGTTTCATGCATTAATGTTTATGTTGACAAGTTCTTAGTGATTTTGTCACTTATGTTGAGATGTTGAAATGATATTTAATTACATTGTTGCATTCTTATTGGGGATGATCTCTCTATGATTATCCTTATTATTGTACATTTCTTTGACATTCGGGAAGGAATGTTCCTAAGGTATATATATTGAAACAACCCCAAAAAGTGCCCTAAAATGTGCCTTGAAAATGCCTATAATCACAATTTCCATATATCTTAAAATCCATGCATGATATTGATTATCCGACTTCATATTCGTGGTTAGGGGGGAAATTGAGTGGGGAATGGGTCTAACCCCAATTTTAGAGCAACTGTAAGAAAATTGAAATTCTAAAAAATGCAATTTCCATAGATGATCCGCCCACCTGGCGCGATGCAGGTAGGACGCGGATCAGTATAATTTTTGCTAGTTATTTCTTGTTCAGTCCAAGGCTTTGAGACTTTGGGCATAAGCATCCCCATAGATAAAAATACCTATACTTAGTCATTTTTCAATATGATATCACAGAAGACATTCCCCAAAACCTTCTCAAACACCTACACAAATATTTCACTCAAAATTAAGGGTCTCAAACTCAATAAGCTTCAAGTTCTCAATCAAATCCTCATTAAGTAATTCTCTAAAGTTGAGGTATATAGGTTTCAACCAATGGGTTCTTTCACCAATGGTGCTCAACCTTCCTTTTTACATAAATTGTATGTTTCTAAGTCCATTTACTTATCGGTCTTACGTACTATGAATTTGATTATGAACTATGTTGGCGTTTCATAAAATTGTGATTCTTTAAGCATATTTTGAACTATAAATCTATGATCTAATTTGTGTTATATATATTGTATTAGGGTATTACCAAGTGTTTGTGGCTTTATTCACTTCACGTTTTCTTGCATGAATACGCTCTTGAATTGCATGGTTTTCCACTAGTATTACACACACACACTAGGTGCTTCATATAATATCTGATTTTTGATTCTTGAGCTATTGATGATCCATTGCATGACCTATGACTTGAATGAATTTATTATGATGAAAGAAGTGCATATACGAGTTGTTATCACGAAAAGTATCTATAGTGTTGCAAGTGACTATACCAAAGATGCGTGGTATGTACCTCATCCACCTTTTCAGGTGGTAGCAATCCCATACTACCATAGATGATGGTATGTACCTCATCCACCTTGTCGGGTGTGGCAATCCTGTCCTACCATAGATGAGTGGTATGTACCTCATCCACCTTGTCACGTAGTGGCAATCCCATATTACCATAAATGAAGGGTATATACCTCATCCACCTTCCAAGCGGGTGGCATGCCTTGGATTCCAAGAACTAAGTTGCTTGGTCTATGATGATGGTCTCTTTCTACACTTGTAATATATTCTATATAAGTATGTTTTATTGCAAGCATTGTTCATGCATGTCATGTTGCTAATATACAAGCTCTTGCCTACAATTATGCATTTCAATTATGTGACCTATCTCTTATTGCATTGCATCCAATATATTTAGTACACTCAAACGTACTAACGCATTCCCTATGTCTACATGATGTTTCTATGTAGGAACCGGAGCTCCACTTGATCATCTTCCTAATGGTGGCTAGTACTATCTTTTTAAGGAAGTTTGGTGAGTCGTCAACTCCAAGGATGATATCTTTTGTTCCTATGTATCTAACGACTCTCTTTATCTTATTATATGCTTTTGACTATAAGGGTGTTCTCGAAAAGTTGTCTTCGCCCCCCGCTCAATGCTAAGTTTAGAGGTGTTATTGGACAAGTTGTGTAATGATGCTATGAGCTTTGACTCTCTTGACTCTTGTATGTTTTAAACTATGAAAGATTCCCTTAGTCTCTTTTTCCTTATTTCCATTCTCTTATTGTTGTTTAATTGCTTCTGCAACAAAGGATGTATAATGATATGTTAATAGGATTATTTATGGTCCCTTCGGGTTTCTTATTCGTCGTGTCACGTCTAGGCCCTAGGCTTGGGTCATGACAACTTAGCCATTTTTCAACTCCATATCACTCAAGACATTCTCAAAACCCTCTCTAACACTTAACCAAATATTTCATCAAAATTCAAATGTCCTAAGCTTAATTTTGGATCTCAAGAACTTTAATCAAGCTTCAAGTTCTCATTCAAATCAACATCAAGGAAATCCCCAAATTCAAGGTATGTGGGTTTCAACGATTGGGTCCTTTCACCCATGGTGCCCAACCTTTCTTTTTATGAAAATAACATGTTTTCAAGTTGTATTATTTATAGGTATTATTTAATATGAGTGATGATTACAAAGTATATTGGGGTCTTACAAAATGACGATTGGAAATACATGTCTACCAATTTCAAGCTTGTACTATGAGATGGTTTGTCTGTTGTGACTATGCATGTTTTGAGTTATGAAACCATAATCTAATATGAGATTTGATGAAGGACTTCAAGATATCTTACATGAGGGTTTTACCATGGGTTGATGGGTTGATTTACATTAAGTTTTGTCACATTATTTCACTCTTAAATTGCATGATTTTGAAATAACATTGCACATCTACCAAGTGTTTGATAAAATGTCTTGAGAAGGATTCTTGAGCTATTGATGATCTATTACATGACTTATGAATCAAGTGACTCCATGATGATGAAGGGATTGTATGTATGTTGAATGAATGAAAAGTATTTATAGTGATACAAGTTGACCACACCTTGTTGAGGGGGTGACATGCCTCCATTGAGAGGTGCTATGCTCATCTACCATGTTGACAGGTATATACCTTGACCACTTTGATGGGGGGTACTATGCCCATTTACAATTTTTAGGGCTATATACCTTGATCAAATTGATGGGGGTGTTATACCCATCTACCATGTTGATAGGTATATACCTTAACCACTTTTAAAGTGGGGTGCAATGCCTATCTACAATATTGAGGGGTAGATACCTCCATCACCTTCCAAGGGGGTTACATGCCTTGAATTCCAAGTAATAGCTTGCTTGGTCTATGATGATGGTCTCTTCCTACACATGCAATCTATATCCTTAAGTTATATGTTTTGCAAGCATGTTTTTCTTCAAGCATTGATCATACATGCCATATTGTTATTATACTGTCCATTGCTTATGAATATGCATTTTGTTTATATTTTCAATGTGTCATTACATTGAATCCTATATTCTTATTACATTCAAACATACTAATGCATACTCTATGCCTATATGATATTACAATGTAGGATTCGGAGCACTTCCTGATCATGCTCCACATGGCTACTTTTAGCATCTTGAAGATATGCTTTTGGTAAGTCCTCAAGTTCGGGGACAGTGGCTATACTACTCTTTCTTATGCTATACCTCTATGTTGATATTTGATACTAGTGACCCTATAAAGTGTCTTAGCCCCCGCCCAATCTATGTTTAGAGGTATCATTGGCGTAATTGATGTGTATATGCTTTGAGATTTGACTCTTTGTACTTTATAAACGTCAAGACATCCCTTAGTCCCTTTTTCCCGTGTTTATATTCTTGTCATTGTTAACTATGCTTCCACAACTAAGAAGATGTAATTGATATCCTAGGAGGCTTGTTTGGGTCCCTTTGAGTTCCCATTCATTGTGTAACATCTAGGACCTAGGCTTGAATCGTGATAGTAAGCATCCATACTATTATTTTAGTGGCTATAGGATGCTTGTTAGGGAAATGTTTTACATCTTGTTTCCACTAGTGCTTTCCTTTGTCTTAATCATTTTGGAAATGTCTAATCTACTCCTTTTACACAGATGCCAATTACTCGATCCTGCCACTCAGTGGGAGAGCCTGAAATAGCTAATGTGTCTTCCACTTGAGGTCAAGGTAGAGCTCATGATAGGGATAGGGACCAAAGGATTACTAGGGGCTAGCTCTAACTAGAGGATAGACCTGATTGGCTTCTCTAGAGCCTACTTTGGTGCTAGAGGGGCCTACTGATCCAATTGTACCCCCTTCAGCTCCATCCCTTATACCATCAATGCAGGAGCTACTTATGAGTTTATTCACTAGATACAAAGGAACTCTTAAGATATCTGTCTCTACCATACCAGTTGGTCTTTCTATTTCTCTACTAGAGCTAACAATGATTCATGTGGGTCCTTCTTTAACTCCAACAAATCCTCTAATGTCTATAATTACTCCACTTTAGATATGTCGATTGAGTTAAGATACTCAATTTTAGAGTTTGATTATTGCTCAATCTATTGCTCCTTCCTTATTTATGGTGCCATAATCGTCTACCAGCCAAAGTATGCGTACAGTGGAGTAGAAGAGTTTTAAGAAGTTTATGCAGTTTGCTTTACCAGGTTTTAATGGCACTCTTCTAGATAAAGATTATTAAATTATGTCACAATGTAGGACCAATTATGTAACCTCTATATTCTTTAGTCGCATGGAGTTGCCTACATTTCATATCATTTCACTGACCATGACAAGGAGTGGTGGATACTAGTGGTAGTTCGTCGACATATTAGATCACCTGCTATGACTTTGGGATAGTTTGCTGAGATACTTTTGGATAGATTTGTGCCCTATAACCCCTGAGACAACTCCAAGACAAGTTTAGTAGGCTATAACAGGGATCTATGTCTGTTTCTGATGATGAGGCTAGATTCTATTGCTTATCTAGATATGCCTTGTCTAGCATTCCTACTTAGTTTGAGAGAATCCGATGGTTTGCCAAGGGCTTGGAAGGGTATCTTCAGAAGGCTACAACTTCCTTGATGTTAGCTGAAGTAATTTCCAGCATGTTACAGATCATGCTCATATGATAGAGCAAATCAGGAAGGATAGATAGGGTGGAGGGAAGAGGACCCATCAACATGGAAAGTTTAGTGGGCACCCATCATAAGAATGAGAGAATAGAGGCAGAGGTATCATGGTCGGGCAGTTCAGGCACCTCTACTAATATTTGATAGTATTGCAGACCTAGATCGCCTCAGGTGGGTAGTCCACCCATGCATGGTGGTTCTTCGATGCAGTCATCTCAGGAGAGGTACCCTAAGGCTTTTTATGTTTATGATGAGGTTGGCCACTTCACTAGTCATTGTCCATATCGACTTTTTCCTACTTTGGCTTTAGGACCTCAGGTAGCAGCTAGAGACACCTCTAAGGGCATAAAAGGGTGGTCCTCGAGAAGGTCATGGTACAGGGAGAAGTTGTGCTCATGGAGGCCCATAGGCTAGTTGTGGTCGTAGAGTTTTCTATGATGTTCTTGCTAGGGCTGAGGCAGAGGATTTTGATGCAGTTATCATACGTATGGTTCTAGTATGCCACCATTTAGCTTTAGTTTTATTTGATCCAGGCTCAACTTATTCATATGGGTCAGCGTATTTTGTTTCTGATATTGATATTATGTGTGAGCTACTTGTTCAGCCAATTTGTTTTACTACCTCGATAGGTGGATCTTCAATGGTGAATTAGTTTATTAGGTTTGTGTTTTGACTTTTATAGGGAGAGATACTATTGCTTACCCGATATTTTTTTAGCATGGTAGTTTTTGATGTTATATTAGGTATGGATTGGTTGTCGCCTTGTCATGTTATTCTTGACTATCATGCAAAGATCATGACCTTATCTTGCCCCCATTTGCCTCAGTTTGATGTGCTCTGGAGGACCTAACTACTATCTTAAGGGTTTTATTTCTTATACGCATGTTTGTCAATTGATGGGGAAGAGGTATTTGGCATATTTAGCTCATGTTTGGGCTATTTATTAGGAGTCCCTATCATTGGAGTCTACCAGGATTTCTAGAGAGTTTATGGATATATTTTTCATTGATTTGCTTGGTCTTCCTCTGGATCGTGATATTGACTTTGCTATTGATATAAATCCCGGCACTAAGCCTATGTCTTTTACACTTTGTCGGATGGCTCTAGCTGAATGTAAGGATTTAAAGGAACAATTGGAAAGTTTGTTAAAGAAAAGCTTTATTCGTCAGAGTGTATCTCCCTAGGGTGCTCTTGTATTATTTGTAAAGACGAAGGATGGCACTATGCATATGTGTATTGATTATCGCCTGATTAATAGAGTAATCATCAAGAATAAATATCCCTTTCCTCGTATTGATGATCTTTTATACCAGTTGCAGGGTGCCTAAATATTCTCTAAGATTGACTTGTAGTCCAGTTACCATCAACAGAGGTTTTGGGATTCTAATATCTTGAAGTCAGTCTTCAGGACCAAATTATGAGTTTGTGATTATGTCATTTGGATCGATTAATGTGCTGGCTGCTTTAATGGAGTTGATCAACCAAATGTCTCAGACATATTTAGATAGTTTTGTGCTTGTGTTCATAGATAATGTATTTGTTTATTTCAAAAGTGAGGCAGATTATGTTCAACACATGAGGAATGCGATTTAGAGATTGAGGGAAAGAGAACTTGTATGACAAATTCTTAAAGTTTTGGCTTGAGTTTGTTGCATTTCTTGGTAGGATTATGTCAAAAGAGGGTATTATGGTCGATCTGTCCAAGCTAGCAACTGTTCGTGAGTATGCTGGGCCTACATCGGTCACTGAGGTTCAAAGTTTCCTTATTTTAGTAGGTCAGTATCAGCGTTATGTTTAGGGTTTCTCATCGATAGTAGCCTCATTGACCAGATTAACTCAAAAGGCTGTTACATTCCAATGGTCTAATGGTTGTGCGTCGAGCTTCCAAAATCTAAAGGGTTTATTGACTTCAACACCTATTCTTGATTTATCCGAGGAGGGAGTTCCATTTGTGGTATATTGTGATGCTGTCATGACCCAAGCCTAAGGCCTAGACATGACACGATGAATAGGGAACCCGATGGAACCCCAATCTAGCCTCTCAACTTATCATTACACATTATTGATCGTGGAAGCATGTAAAAGTCATAGAATAATATTAAGGGAAAAGGGCCTAAGATACAACTTGTAAAACGACATCATCAAGAGACAATGAGTCAAAGCTAGTACCATAGATACATAACTTGTCCAACAAATACCTCTAAATACATAGATAGAATGGGGGCCAAGACAAAGTAACTGGGCTTATCCTCGTAGTCAAGATAGAACATAAGATAGATTGTCTCAATACAGAGCAAGAAAATGAAAGCATAGACTAGGGTCCCTGATATAGAGGACTCACCCACTAGCTTAAAATAGTATTGGCTAGCCACATAGAGGAGGAGAATGATCAACTTGGACACCGGTTCCTACATGGTGATATATTGTAGGCAAGATTATGCATTAGTACGATTGAATATACTAAGTATGTGGATGCAATGCAACAAGGAAGAGACATCATAATCAAAATGCATAATAATAGTTAATAAGCATATCATAACAAGATGACATGTAGGGTTAATGCTAGGGCAAAACATGCTTAAATAACTTATGCTCATATAAGATATCATATGTGAAGAATAGACCAAGCTAGATTTTGAAGGTATAAACCCCTTGAGGTTATTGATGATGACATCGCATCACTTAGGTGGTGAAGTACTAACCTTTCACTCAGTTGGTGATAATGTTGCCCCATCACCTAGATGGAGATATACTAACACTTCCCTCAGTTGATGAGTATAAACCCCCAACTCAGTTAGTGATGATACCGCCCCATCACTAGGTGGAGAATTACTAATCCTTCCCTCAATTAATGAGTACAAACCCCTATCTTAGTTATTTAGGTTCTTAGACCACCAGATTGGGCATGGCCTAATGCAATAATGTATATAGAATTCGTCGGGAATATAAGCTTATTTCATCATAATAACATCAATCACATTATATATCATGCTTTGGACCTTTAACTCATCAAGAAACCATATTCGGACATTATATCAAACACCTTGGGGATGTGCAATAAGGGTTAAAGACCATGCAATATAGAGAAGAAATCATGAAAGAAAATATGTTGTAAAATAATCAATCAACACCTTTCAACACCCCCAGACATTCACATAAAAATCCCTCATCAAATCCAACATTAGATTTAAGATCTAGAGCTTAAAACAAACTAAATCAACCATACTTTGAAGAACTAAAATCACTATGCATTGAATTTCTCAATATACAAGACCCACATGTAAAATCCACTTTAAATCATGCAATATTAGTCAAAAGAGGGTTTAGACATCATGGGTATAAAGACGCAATGGTTCAACAACATATACCTTGACTTTGGAGAACCCTTGAAGAAGATTGAAAATGGAGACTTGAAGCTTGAGTGAGATCCTTGATGAAATCCTTAAGATTGGTCTTCAGCTTGCGACTTGAATTTAGGAGCAAATATTTGGCTAAGTGTTTTGGTGAGTATTAGGGATTTTTTAGAGTGATATGAGGGTGAAATAAGCAAAGTATAGGTAAAAACACATCTATGAAAACTTAGGCCCAATACATATAAAAATCTGGATGGACAGAAGAAAATAGTGCATACTTTACACCTCACCATATCACGGAGAGGTCGCAGACCCTCATTGGAAATTGCACCAAGTGCAAATTCCACAAATTGATTCCTTTGCTTTAAAATCAAGGTCATACCCCAGTCTCCATAAATAGGAATATGGAGTTGAATTTTTGAAATAAGAAATTAAATTTTAGATATATATATGGAAAATAAGATTCCAGGCACTTTCGAGGAACGTTTTTAGTCACTTCTTTTGGGGTAGTTTCAACATCTCCTACTTGGGAACATTCATCACCAAATGTAGAAGAGACATACAAGACAAGATTAATCATGAACAAATCCATCCCAACAAGGATGCAACATTACATTTAAAACATCACTTTGAAAATCTCAGCATAGGTGTAAAATCATCATAATTTGCCAACTTAAGCATGAATGCACATGAATGATATAAAGGCTCACATATAAGACTTATTATGATATAACGAACTTAGAATTATTACCTTGGGCCTATTAGAGTGGAAAAGATAAGGAAACCACTTTAGCATATCCGCTTCGGCTTCCCAAGTAGCACTTTTGACATGTTGGTTCCTCCAAAG
>JAOTQJ010137178.1:0-41560 GCA_025642045.1 Solanum sejunctum | reverse complement strand
TGTGTAAAGTTGAGCAATTTTGACAAATTTCATAAACGAATAACTTCTTGATTTCAAAGATGAACAATTTGTATATTGCTAAGTTTTTGAAACTAGTTTTTATGTATGTGATTCTCACGACTCTATTCATGCCATTTTTGGTTTCGCTCACTGATTCTCGGGCCAGTTATTATCGTGCTTATGTATAACTATATGTATATATGTATATATGTTATGAAGTAGGTTGGATATGGCAGGTCAGTTTGCCCATGGGCCAGCTTTGCTTAGTTTGGAGGCATAAGGAGCTGGGCCTGGGATATGTTGTCATCATGACGTGTGGGTGCTTGGTCCCTTTGCCCCTACCCATATGAACGCATGGCCCCTTCGCCAAGGTTAACTTATATGATGGGCATGATGACCTTTACACATTGTGATACGTGAGTGCCTGGCCCCTTCGCCTCGGCTCACCAATCCTATGATGTGAGCGCATGGCCCCTTTGCCATGGCTCACCTATGTTACAGTTGGAATTTGTGTTGGAGATTTCAGAGATTTGAAACTTCTGGTGTTATGTTGTGGTATGGCACGAGTTTGGAGGTCGCCATCGTTCCTATTCGATATGCATTATTTTGATGTTTTAAATAAAGAAATATTTTGATGTTTTCATACAGGCTTGGCTTATATATTTTATTTGGATTATTACTCTCACTTACATTTCATACTTTCTACTTTACATATTCGGTACGTTTTTCATACTCACCCCCTTCCTTCGGGGGGGGGGCATTCATGCCCGCAGGTACTGACGTACAGGTTAGAGAATCATCTGCATAAGATTTCTGTCTGCCGTTGACGTGCTCCCTTTGCATCAGGAGCAGATCTTTTGGCATATACCTGTACACGCATTTTTCATATTTTCCATTTGTATAAAAATTCAAGGGTATGACGGGGCCCTGTCCCGTCCTATGATCCAGTTTGTGTGTTTAGTGGTCTGTGGATACATGTGAGTATGGGAATTGTGTTTGGTATGACTTCATTGGTATGATATATTTGTTGGACGGTTCTGCCGCAGCGGTGAGCTTGTCGGCCCTCATGTATATGTATAGTGATATTTGTTGTTGGCTGGGTTCGCTGTTTGCAGGTGTAGTTAGTCAGTAAAACAGAGGAAACTCTACCGAAATTTTAAGAAATTTCTTAGACATTATAAGTGGTTCCGGTTTGGTGTTTGTCTGGGTGCCCAATCGGCACTAATCAAGGCCCCTGGGTTTGGTCGTGACAAAATCCTCTTAAATAACAAGAAACATTCACAAAAGTACTTAGTATACATACTGTACAGAATTTCCAGCCCAACATACTAGCATATACTTCTTATTTTTCATGAAGAAACCATACTAAATACACAACTATAATTGCTTACCTTTGCCTTCAAGATTCAGGTTTCCCTTCAAGAGCCTTAGGTTTGTATTTGCAGCTTGGTAAAGTGAAATAGATAGAAGACAAGAGTCTTTAGGAAAGCTGAAAAATTATTCTAAGTCGAGTAAACTGAGGTCTGCTTTTGATCCATTTTTAAAGACTTTTTTGGACAACTTTCTCTTGCCTTTTTACCAGATATTGACACCAATTAATACACTTGTTATGCAGCATGTTATCTCTTACACTTGGGCCTAAATGGGTCTCCAACTTAATGGGCCTTTTGTTGCCCATTTTTTTAGCTTTCTTCTTAATTAATTTGGCCCTCGTTTATCAAAGAAATTGTGATGTCTTTGGGTCCCTTTTAATGTCCTACTTGGGCTGAACATATAGTCCATTTATGATGCTAAAGCTTGGGCTGAAGTTACACACTGAACACGAACTTTATTTATAATCGGACTTGGACAAATTTGATGTCTGGTCTCGTCTTCGTTTAGCTAGTAAATTTAAGCTAAGCAAGTAGGTGACTCACCTACTATATTATCAATTCATACAAGCACCTCAATTCTTTTACTTTGTTTACGACTGTGATCTCCTCAATTTAACACAAAACATGTATACACTCGACCCTCTTAAACATTAGACACACATATCGCCTATTAATACGAGATTCATGCACTTTTAAGAATTGATGCTAATTTGACTAAACTATATCATGTTTCATTTACATAGAATTAGTACATGTAAAATGTGGGGTGTTACAAGAGGCCTCAACACTTAGCAAAAATTTTAAGAACATTCCTAGGGTCCATGAGCCCCATTCACGAATTGTTGTTTTATCGATGGATCATAAAATTAGCTCGTGGACTGGAGTGCATGATTTCTTTGTTCACTGAAAATCTCTATGAGATGGGATATAGGTTATAAAATGCCTTACGACCCATATACCCAGTTGTAGATACACTTCCTGATGCTCTTTTCAGCTAAAACTAACTATTTTAGCCCTACACCTGCATATTTTTCATTGAAAACATAGTTACCCTATATGCAACCATCCCAATGTCAAAAATTACAATCTAAGACAATAAAATAAACTACCTATGAATCCAAAAACTAAAAATAAACCTAGAACTACATTATTACATCAAAAACCATGGGTTGACTCCCAAGCAGCGCCTGATTTATTATCGCAGCATGACTTGGACAAATTGGTTACTCAAACTTTACCAGTTGCCTAGACTTAACTCTTCATATCATTTAGACACTTCATGGATTGACAGATATTAAAGAAGATTTCTTCGTTAATGAATCTAAATATGAATTGATCGGCTTCCTTATCCACTAGTGCTTGCCTAGTGGCTAGGAACGGTCTTCCTAAGATGATTGGGACATTGAAGTTAATTTCGCAATCTAGGATCATAAAGTTTGTGGGGAATATGAACTTTTTAACTTTCACTAGCACATCGTAAAGTATCCCTAGAGGCTTCTTCACCATGCAATCCACTATTAACGACCCCATCCTATAGAAGTGGGGGCTCCTAATACAAGCTTCTCGTAGAACGCAAGAGGCATCAGATTAATGCTGGCACCTAGATCACAAAGTGCCCTTGCAAACTCCACATCTCCAATGGTGAAAGGTATAGTGAAATCTCCCAGATCTTCTCACTTTTGAACCAAGGACCTCATAGCAGTAGCACTGTGACGCTAAAGTTGTTGCAATAGCTCCTAACTCAAAATGTTCTTTTTAGTGACCAATTCCTTCATGCACTTAGCATACCCTGGAATATTCTCCAATGCCTCAATGAAAAGGATGTTGATGAGAGATGTTTCAACATGGAGATAAAGTGTTTGAGTTTGCCTTCCTCCTCCCCCTTTTTAATTCTTTGAGGGAAGGGAGGAGGAGGCCAAGGAAAGGGCTTCAACTTTTGTGACATATCAGCAGCTTGACTTACCCAATCCTTGCCATGATCATCTCCTTTCTCAGTATCTTTAGCCACAACCATCTCCTATCGAATATTTTCCTCATCAACTTGCATGGGAGGATCAATGGTGCTTTTGCCACCTAGAGTAGTAACTTCCATACACTGCCCTTCGTTTTTAGGATTCTAAACTATGTTGCTAGGCAGTGTACCCATCTGATATAGAGTACATTGAGTAGACACTTGACCAAACTGTTGTGCCAGTTGTTTGATAAGCACAGAGTAAGACTCAATTTTCTGATTTATACTAGAAATGTCTGATTCAATAGGTGGTCAAACATCTCCTCAATTCTGGAACTGCTTATACCTGCATCACAATTATATGGTGGAATATAAGGACCATTTCTAAAGCCCTCTCTACGACCCTAATCTGCATCTCTTTCTATACCCATGTTCCTGTCATAGTAACCTTTGCAGCTGTCCTTATAAACTCCACTCCTGTTAAACTTCTGACATTGGTTTCCTTGATCTTAGTGCCAATAGTCCTAATTGGACCCTTGGGTGTTGGTCCAAAAAACTCCCATCTGATAGCAACAAAATGCGCTTCCTGATCATAATATGGTTCATCATATATGGGTACATGTGGAGGTTGATGAATCACTACATTTGCTCGCTCTTGCTTCTGCTTCACCATCACCTCCATACCTGTTCAAATTTGGCTAAGCTGCTGCATGATTTCTTCATTAGTCTTTGCTTTTACGGACCAACACTAACAACACATAAACTTTTTATGGATGCTCTATATCTCTGCCCCCATGTACATTACTCTTGACCACTCTTTCCATTTGCTTTGTGATTCTTGAAAATGGTTTATCCAAGAACATACCCCCTATGATAGTGTCAGCACAAGCCTGACTATTCTCATCTTGTAGTCAGTGATGCTCCTTAGACATTTGGTGAACTCCTCCCAAGTAGTGTTGATTGAATCACTACAAAGTTGCTCAAAGTTGTTAATCTGGTCCTTCAACTTGAACTACTTCGATCTAGGGAAGTACCTCTCCAAATACGCCTTGTACAAGTCTGCCCAACTGGTGATCGAACTCTACACCTTGTAAGAGAGAATAGGAAGACTTGAAGTCCCACAACATCGATAAACAATTCTATGTTCCCATCACACTCTTGTGCTAATGTTACATTGTGTAAGCCTGCAAATAGCACACAGTTCTGCAGTATCTGAAGTAACACACTCAAGCCTGTGAACTTTGTGACTACCGATAGTGGTGGCAACACAATAGCTCCAGTCACCTCCATAGCCATAGGATTAATCCTATATTGACTCCAATGGTAAGTATTGGCATTAAAATCCTAAGGCTATGGAGCAATGTCCTCTAGAGGAGGTAGGTTCTCATTCTCAGCATCCTCATTGTTGTTCTAGTCCAGAGCCACATTGGCCGCATTGTTGGCATTGTCATGGGCCATACTCCTCAATGTTCTATAGATCTCTAGGTCAAATAGAGTTAAAGGATTGCATTCACTCCAGGTGTTGGGCAAAACTACACTTAAACCCTAAAAGAGAATAAAATCTTGATATTAACCAAGTCTAGCCGTATTCCTCGTATATGATGCCAAAATCTTGATGTAGCCCAAGTTACACCTTATTTTTAGAGGATAAAGTAGTTACTATCAAGAAATAGAACCTAACAAAAGGTTAAGGTCAAACCCAAAGGGAATGCATAGATTTAAGAGAATACAATGATCGCAATTTGAGTAGTTAATGAACTCACTTCCCCAATGGGGGGGGGGGTTGCAATATAAATCAATGAAAACTAAAACTAAACTAACTAACACAAGACAGAAATCAATATGGAGAGAAACTCATTGGAGGATAATTAGGAACTAGGGTCTCATGTCCTCTATGTATATTAGACTGTTTTGGGACTGTTTGGGTGTGTAAATGTGTTGGGAAAGGGTGTGGATTGTTGGTGCGGAAATATAGGAAAAAGGTGCAATGTTACACTATGGTTATGTATTGTACCTTGTGAACTGTTATAACCGTATTATTGAACTAAAAAAATCTTAGGTACAATATGTGTACAAAAATATGTATTACACAAATGCAATTAGAGGACGAAGGGTTAAAAGTACACCCTTAGGTTGGTAATTATGAACTTGCTGCCTGGATATTATTTTGGCTAAGATTGAACTTCCAACACATGATTACTAGGTACTAATACTAGTTTTAGCACCTACTCTATCATAGATAATTATTTTAGAAGAAAAGAGGTTACTTTTAGATTATAACAAGGTCGTACAACAAGGTATATAAGGCTATCTAATGTCACCCAAGTTACATCCTTTTGGAAAATATTTAAAGATTGAGACCTTTTGAAGAGGGGCATAAACCATTTTACAAGTTTTAGAGGGGCATTATAGAGTTGATGTCCAAATTTCCAGCAGCGGAGTATGAGACCCTGATTACGGGCCGTGGAATGCAATACATTGTAAATCATTTTCATATGGTGTGCCAACCAGTTCTCCAATTTGGTTTAGGACTTTATTTTACTTATAAATGGGTATTTTAGATTATTTTCCATCTCTAATTACTAATGTCACCCATTTATAAGTAAAATAAAGTCCTAAACAAAATTGGAGAACTGGTTGGCACACCATATGAAAATGATTTACAATGTATTGCATTCCATGGCCCATAATCAGGGTCTCATACTCCGCTGCTGGAAATTTGGACATCAACTCTATAATGCCCCTCTAAAACTTGTAAAATGGTTTATGCCCCTCTTCAAAAGGTCTCAATCTTTAATCATTAGGGCGTGAACCATCTTCTCTAACTCGTAAAACTTTCTACGGCTCGTTTGCTTGTTCGTAGAATAAACTTCTGAAAATAACCCCTCACTAGAATTGTTCATGAGACCACCTATGACCAATAGAACGATCTACGACCCATTTAGGTCTCATATAATAGCAAAAACCAGTAAGTTCTACACTTTTTCCAAAAATCAATGCCGACCAGTAATCTTGCAACTATCAACACAAAAACACATTAAACCAACTAAAATAAAATTCCAAGTTTTAAGCATCCAAAGTTCTGTATTTTGGCAGCACATTAGTAGACACAAGTAACAAAACAAAAACTCACAATACACATGACATGTTAATTAAACAAGAAGAGATCAATATAGTTCCTCAAGTAAGGTACAAGGGAATCATTTTCAGATATAGCCATCTAGAAAGTGAGAGTCACCAAAAGAGTTAAAGTGTTGTCTCAACATCATCCAAAAACCATTTAGTTTTCAAAAATTGAAGGGGTACATCTTCACAATCCATAACACTTAACTAAATATGCTATCACAAACAAGTCACAATCCCTAATTTTTAGCTCAAATAAGAGTCAATGGTTACTCAAACTTCACTAAAGACTATTCTGCACACACACTCATAGACCCAATTGACAATTTGCCCATAAGAAAGTCAACACTCAATGCATCATCGGGAACCATTGATTATGCACACCATAAAAAAGAAAAATAAGAACCTACAAAATTTACTAAAACAACTAAACCTAAACACAATATGCACAAACCCGACAAGGGCATACCATAATCACATAAGTCAAGCCCGACAAGGGTAACAAGAGTCTACAAGTGCCAACAAATCTAAATATATGAAATGGAAATAAGAGTCATAATCAAGTCATAATAGCACCCCCTACTAAATATGATGTTGTCCTCATAGCACATTAACTAAATAAAAGAGAATACAAGGTACTCCCTAAAATGATCACTCGGTGCTCAAGACTAAAGAGATGGTCAACTCATCATAAAGATCTGAAGAACTGGACTAGCTCAACTGCCTCAACTTGCCCATCATCTTGTTCAGGAATCTACTCTTCTTCTTATTATTATTATGCTTGCTAAACTTCTTCTACCTCCTCTCTATGTTTTACTCTCTATCTTTTCCTACCTCTGGCTCATGTGCTCAAGCCAGTCACTCATAGCTCTCTGAGCTTCTGCAACTGATGCATGTATAGGTTGATCATCTGTTGTACCTCCTGGTGGTCCTGTAGGAAGGCCTACAACTAGCTGCCTATTTCTGTGCATCCATCCTATGAATCTGGGAGGACAACCACCTCAGAGTAGGACAACCGAACTGAAGTGGTCCTGAAGAAATTGATGGAACTGAAGCTCATGAAGGTAGACCCCTTGCCTCTTGGTTCTATGAACTGCCCAAAAGAGGGATCTAGAAAATCAATCCACCTTTATTTTGACCTACTGGGACACCTCTCTTATTCAATGGGTGATGTCTTTGGCCAGCTTCTTCTCATCATAAGTTGGAAGGAAGGATACCCCTGCCTTATAAAATAATCTAGAAATCAGTGAAGGGTACACTAAAATTTTGGCCCTCTTTTAGGCCATTTCTGCAATTTGATTCACTATAATCTATCCCACATTAACTTGAAGACCCATCAAAGATAGCTGCTATAACAAGTGCATGGTCCAAAGTCACCTTCATGTCATGTGTAGAGGGAATGGTCTGAGCACAAACAATGGAAATCCAACATCTAGCTTCCACCGTTAACTTAAATGAGTCAATATCTCTATGAGAAGTAAACCACTCTGGTAGGAATCTTTTATGCAATTTGTCAACCAACCACTGAGCATCCAACTCTCGATATCTCTCTTTGTACACCTGATTATCAGCACCAACAGACCATAGATAGTATTTATAATTGTCGAGCTGAAATCAACTCTCACTTCTCAGATCATGGTTGCCATCTCTTCTCAAAAGTTAGTCTCTGACACGTTGTCATATAAAACTAAACCAATATGGTATGATTGGCTTTGATAGGTTCATAAGCAAAGCATAGCCATCCCAAAGTCTAAAGTCGGCCAAAGAAATCTAGCATCTTTTCCTCCACCTTGTCCAAACAAATCCCTCTCTCTCGTATCACAGGATGGCCCAGATACTCATCATATTTTTGTCTATATTTGGCTGAGAGGAATCGACTTTGATTAAAGTAGACTTCTTCTTCCACCTTTGGAATGATATCATTCTCATGTAGTTCTTTCTCAGTATCCATGTCCAACCAATTTATACCTATGATCAAGACTAATATAAGAAAACATCTTATAGACATTTAAATCATGCATTAGGAATCATGTAAGCTATGAGAATGATTAGAATAGTGGCCAGGCTTCCACGTTAATGGGAAGTAACTTATGTTCACAATTAGCTTGGAGTTTACAAAATCAGAGTGATCGCACCATAGTTTCCGCATTCGCGAAGAGTAAAGTCACCTTCCTCAAACTCCAATGGGCATTTTGTTGAACACTTTGTGGGTACACATTATGCATCTCATAACCGCTAGCACCAAGCAAGCTCTTGAGATCATCCCTCGTTTAGAGCAATTGGTGCCTGTGGGCCACATCTTTGGAAAGTCTAAGATTCAAGTCAGCCAATCTTGACTCAGAACACTCTCATGTCTGTTTACTTCCTCAACACCATTTTGCTCTCCGGGAAGTGAAATACTCCAAAGGAGATAGAAAAAGGGCTGAAATTCCTCAAGTGTTCATCAAAATTAGCCATACAACAAAAACAAAAACAAAGAAAACAAAAAATAAAGACACTAGTCAAATAAAAAATATTAGACTACAATTCCTAAATCAACTTAATACGCCTATTGTTCCTCGGTAACAATGCTATTTTTGATGTCTCTCAACCCGGCTACTCAAAGGAAGCAGGACGATCATCAACAACATATTATCCAACATTTGAAGTTGGGATCGTATCCCACAAAGAATAATATGTCAGCGAATGAGTAGAACAAAAACCTTTGGCTACTAAATGTTGACTCGATAGGTGAGTACCAAACGAGAATTCTAACTAAATTAGGGGAAACTAAACTAACACCTACTCCTAAGAATAATTCGGTAAGGATTGGTCAAGCAAGGAAGAAAGGGTAGGAGATATGAGAGTCAATCAAAACTCAAGTGATCCATCACACTTAGTATTAAATTAACCCTATAGGTAGGCTAGGTTGCTTATAATCACCTCGTCGAGGGAAGTTATATTTTACAAGAGCCAACCATGACATCTTATGATGATATGCTCAAAGACACGCTTGGAGTCAGCACAAAAGAAACAGAACTCCTAAGACCTTAGCCATTGAGTCCCTTTTGAGGCTCTCAACTAATAACCCATGACTATCATTCAATTTTCCCCCTCAAATACACCCACTAGAACAATGATTCAAGGACTAAGCTAGATTCAAGTAGCTACCTCAAATCTAATTCACACAAGAAGATAAGAATGAAACCATAAATCACTTCAAGTAATCAGAGTAATTTGGGAGAAACCCTCTTGATTTAGCAAGTAATTCATCAACTAAGCATTAAAGCAAGAGAAATAATCATGACCCACATATAAATCAATAACCAAGCTTCACTAAAATATTCAAATTTAGTTTTCAAGAACAAGGAAAGAAAGACCAAGTGAAACATAAATACAAGTGAAGCCTACATTGTTTAATCCACTAAAGAAATAGTAGACAACTTGATGTAAATCCTTACCCTAAACTAAAAGCTACACTAAGGTGTGCTCTTTTTCTTCAAAAAAAGTATGAATTTATAAATTTATGTGAATCTCTCTCTGTGTCAATGAAGAATGAGGGTTAGGAGTGTGTGTATATTATGATTTTGGGACTGAAAATGGTGAAATTCCAAAACTACCCCAACACTAGTCATTGCAGCGTTTTGAGATTATGCTCAGTATTTCGTGATCATGGACTTTGTATTTCTGAAATGATCCCAAAAAGTGCCCAAAAGTGTGCCTCAGAATACCTAAAATTTTAATTTCCATATATCTAAAAATCTATTTTTGATTTTGAAAATCTGACTTTGGATTGTTGTTCAGGGGGTCCAAATTGGGGGACAAGGGTCTAACTTTGATTTAAGAGCAAAGATTTAGCAATTACGAAATTTCAAAAATCAATTTCTAGATGGGTTTTCGCGTCCCCCTCGCGACGTTCCCGTATGTATTTTGGAACTCTATTTTTCAGCTTCGGTCCAAGACTTTATGTCTTGGACCTAAAAGCTCTTATACATGTTTTTACCCATACTTAGTCATATTTCACCCTCATATTACCCTAAATATTTCCCAACACTGACTCAAATAATTAGTCACATTTTCAATCCCCAAACTCAAGTCCCAAACCCTCACTCCAAGCTAAGGTTCTCCTTCAAGGTTCTTCTTCAAGCTTCAAGTCTCCATCTCCAATCAACACCAAGTCCATCTCCAAGCTAAGGTATGTGGTGTTGAACCATTGGGTCCTTTTACCCATGGTTCCTAAGCCTCTTGTTTCTTATATTGTGTGATTTAAAGTTGATTTTACATGTGGGTATTGTATATTGAGAAATTTATTGCACAGTGATTTTAGTTCATGGAAGTATGGTTATTTTAGCATGTTTTGAGATCCAAATCTTGGACCTTGTGTTAGATTTGATGAGGGATTTTAATGTAAATATCTTTGGGGTGTTGGAAGGTGTTGCTTGAAGGTTTTACAACAGATTTTCTTGCATGATTTCATAATCCTTTCCCCCCATTATGTGCTCCTAAGGTGTTTGATAAAATATCCGATTATGGTTTCTGTTGAGTAATTGAAGGTCGAAAGCATGATATATGATATGATTTATGTTATGATGATGAAATGAGCTTATGTACATGATATATATCTTCTATATAATGTGTTCTATTAGACCATGCCAGGTCTAGGGGATATAGGAGCCCGGATAACCATATGAGGTGTATGTACCTTGCCACCAGGGTATCCAGGTGTGAATGACATCAAACATGTGAGGGGTATGTGCCTTGCCACCAGGGTGTCCAAGTGTGAATGGCATCAACCATCTGAGGGTGTTATACCTTTCCACTAGGTTGTCCAGGTATGAATGACGTCAACCATGTGAGGGGTGTTGTACTTATGATATCCTATATGAGCATGAGTTATCGTAAGCATATTTTACTTATGCATTGATCATACATGTCATATTGTTATGCTATGCCTATTGTCTAATGTATGTATTTTGAGTATGATGTCTATCTATTATTGCATTACACCCCACATACTTAGTACATTCAAACATACTAACGCATACTCTTGCCTATATGATATCACCATGTATGGATCAGTGCTCAAGTTGATCCTCCTCCTCCACGTGGCTAGATCAGTTCTACTCAAAGCTATTTGGTGAGTCCTCCACTTCAGGGACTTGGTATATGTTGCTATTATCTATATATTAAGACACTTTCTTATGTTCTATTTGACTATGAGGGTGAGCCAAGTAGCTTTGTCTTATCCCCCCGATCTATCTATGTATTAGATATGCTTGTTGGACATGTTGTGAATCTATGTATGAGCTTTGTATCTTGTCTCTTAATTATGATGTTCACGCAAGTTTTCCCTTAGCACCATTGCCCCTATTTTTAATCTATATTTCTTTATATACTTCCACGACCAAGGATGTGTAATGACAAGTTAAGAGGATTGTTTGGGGTTCCTTTGGGTTTCCCATTCGCCATGTCATGTCTAAGCCCTAGGCTTAGGTTATAACACACTTGGTAAAGACCACTAAGTTGGTAGATTCCAATACACTTCATTGAATAGAGTCCTATTCATGGTTGTGAAACACGCCATGACTATAAGTAGGAGTCTATGAGGCATTTTAGGAAATATTTCCCTTCTTCATGTTCTAAGTCGTGCTATAGAGTCATTGTAAGTTTTTCATCCCTAATGATTATTCTTTGCCATGCTAGATCATGCCAAATACTACAGGAAGACGTGTCCAAACTTCCAAGGAGCAACCTAACAATGGTGAGCTCCAGGATGCCCTCACTTTGGTTGCCCAAGTGGTGGGCAACCAAGTCCAGCAAGGGGCCTGATCCCCTCATGCTACTACCCTGGGAGCCTAGTAAGAGACTTCATGAGGATGAATCCTTTGATTTTCCATGGGTCCAAGGTGGATGAAGATCCACAAGAGTTCATTGATGAGGTCTACAAAATTTTGTCTATCATGGGTGTTGGGTTGAACGAAAAGGCAGAGTTAGCGGTATACCAACTAAAAGGGGTAGCCCAAATTTGCTATGATTAATGAAAGGGTGAGAAGCGTAATGGCTATATGGTGCATTGGGAGGAATTCAAATTGGCTTTTTGAGCTTAGAAAAGCAAAGTTGGTAGAGATTATGAACTTGATGTGGAAGTGAATAATGCTCCTCAAATTTAATCAACTTTCAAAGTATTCTCCTCACTTGGTGGCCGATCCTAGGTCAAGGATGAATAAGTTTGTTATGGGGGTTTCTAACTTGGTAAGTGAAGAATGCTGATCCACTTTGCTAATTAGTGATATGGACTTGTCTTGGTTGATGACTTATACTGAGCAAATGGAGGAAGAAAAGTTGAGAAAGAGGAAGTGTCATGAGGCCAAGAGTGGGTGCTAGACATCAAGGCCAAGGGCCTTTCTATGCTACAAATAGGGGGTTCGCCGATAACTTCCCTAGGCCTCAATGTATGGGTGGAATGGCTCCCAATGAGTTTTGTCCTTGATGTGGAAAGAGTCATAAGGGCCCATGTTTGAGGGGTTCCAATGCATATTTCGAATATGGGGAGCTTGGTCCCAAGAGGGTCGATTGTCCAAGAAATAGTGGCAAGGTCCGGGGTGCAAATGCGGTTCCATTGGGTAGAGGTGGTCCTCAAGGTGGAGCCCCAAGGCACAACCAGTTTTATGCTTTACATGGGAGGCAAAGGGTTAGTGAGGTCCCCGATGTTATTACCGGTATGTTGAAAATATTTGATCTTGATGTATATGCTTTGATTGATCCGGTACCTTTTCCTTTGTTACCCCCTTTATTGCTAAAAAGTTTCATTTGAGTTGGAGTTGTTGCATGAGTCATATGAGGTGTCCACTCCTATTAATACATCTATTATTTCTAGAAGGGTGTATAGAAATTATCCAGTTTGCATCTTGCATAAAATCATACCTTGTGATCTTATTGAATTTGATATGGTTGATTTGATGTTATACTTAGGATAGATTGGTTGCATGCATACTATGCCTCTGTTGATTGTAGAACCCATAGGGTCAAGTTTCAATTTTCAAATGAACCCGTCCTTGAGTGGAAAAGTCATGATGTGGTAGAGAGGAGTAGATCCATCTTTGACCCTCACTTGATTTCCAAGGGTGTTTGGATCATCTAGTGAGGGTCAAAGATGTGGAGTCCAAAGTCCCTTCCATCAATTCGGTCCACATTGTAAATGAGTTCCTAAATGTCTTCCCAAATGATCTTCCCAGTGTCCCTCCTAAAAGGGAGTTAGATTTTGGCATAGATCTCCTTCTCGACACTCAATCTATCTCTATTACCCCTTACTAGATGGCCCCAATGGGGTTGAAGGAATTAAAGGAACAATTGAAAGATTTATAAGAAAAGAGATTTATTAGACCTAGCCAATCACCTTAGAGTGCACAGGTGTTATTTGTAAAGAAGAAAGATTGGTCACTTAGAATGTAAATTGACTATCGGCAACTGAATAGGGTCACTATATATACTAGATATACTCTTCCAAGAATTGATGATTTCTTGACTAATTGCAAGGGGTTAGATTTCTCTCTAACATTGATCTTCAGTCCGAGTATCATCAAGTGAGGGTGAGAGAGTGTGATACTCTGAAGAAGGCCTTTTGGACTAGATATGGGCATTATGAATTTGTGGTGATGTCCTTTGTGTTGACTAATGCATCGGCCATCTTCAAGAACCTAATGAATAGGGTCTTCAAGCCCTACTTTGTTTCCTTTGTTGTGGTCTTCATTGATAATATTTTGATCTATCCACATAGTAGGGAGGAGTATATGGGCCATTTGAGGGTTGTGTTGCAAAGATTTAGAGAGAAGAGATTGCATGTGTTAACTATGAAAAGTGTGAGTTTTGGTTGGGGGAGGTTGCATTCTTGGGTCATGTGGTGTCAGGGAATGGCATTAAAGTGGATCCTAAGAAGGCTAATGTGATTAGATATTGGCCTAGACCATTGACCCCATCGAATATTAGGAATTTCTTGGGCCTTACGGGTTATTATAGAAGGTTTGTGAATAGGTTCTCCTCCATTGCTTCCCCTATGACAAAATTGACTCAAAAGAAGGTGCAGTTTGTGTGGACTGATAAATGTAAGAAAAGCTTCCAAAAATTGAAAGATAGACTTGTGTCCGCTCCTATATTGTTACTATCGTATAAGCTTGAGGGTTTTGCTGTGTATTATGATGCATCTAGAGTTGGTTTGGGTTGTATATTAATGCAAAATGGTAACATAGCCTATGCTTCTAGGCAACTCAAAGTTCATGAAAGGAACTACCCCACTCATGATCTTGAATTGACCACCGTGGTGTTTGCATTAAAGATTTGATGTCATTATTTGTATGGGATACATGTAGATGTCTTCACTGATTATAAGAGCCTTCAATATGTCTTCAATCAGAAGGATCTCAACTTGAGGCAAAAAAGGTGGCTAGAACTCCTTAAGGACTATGACATGAGTGTACATTACTACCCAGGTAAGGTAAAGATTATGGCAGATGCTTTAAGTCGGGTGTCTATGGGTAGCCTAGCTCATGTGGGTGTTGCTGATAGGGATATTGCTAGGGAGGTGCATAGGTTGGCTATATTGGGAGTGAGGTTGGAAGATGTGGGTAATGGTTTGTTGTTGTTGATGGTTCTAAATCTTTTTTGGTTGATGAGGTGATAGCAAAACAAGATATAGACTCCTCCTTGGTTGAATTGAAGTTCTTCGTGAAAGAGGGCAAAATAGACGTTTTCTCCCAAGGGGGAGATGGGGCCTTTAGATACCAAGGTAGGTCGTGTGTGCCATATGTTGATGGTTTGAGGGAGATAATTCTTGATGAGGCCCATAACTCTTATTATTCTATCCACCCCAGCTCCACCAAAATGTACAGAGACTTGAGGGATGCGTATTGGTGGGGAAGCATAAAAGGGATATTGCTAAATTTGTTTTTGGTTTCCATAGTTATCAACAAATCAAAGCCAAACATCAAAGGACGGTTGACCTAACCTAAAACATAGATATTCCTACTTGGAAGTAGGAGGTAATTAATATGGATTTTGTGGTTGGGTTTCCTAAGACTAGGAAAGTTTTTGGTTCCATATAGGTGGTGGTTGATAGGATTACAAAATTGGCTCACTTTTTCCCCATCAAATTTACATATAGGGATGAAGACTATGCAATGTATATCCATTAGTTAGTGAGGTTACATGGGGTTCCTTTATCCATCATATTGGGTCAGGATGCACAATTCACTTCTCACTTTGGAGGTCTTTTCAAAGGGATCTTGGTACCAAAGTTCACCTTAGTACGACCTTCCACCCTAAAATGGATGCCCAAGCCGAAAGGATAATTCAAACACTTGAGGATATGCTTAGGGCATGTGTCTTGGAGATTAATGGTAATTGGGATGACCATCTTCCATTGATAGAGTTTGCCTAAAATAATAGCTATCACTCTAACATCGGTATGACTCCGTTTGAGGCCCTTTATGGTAAATGTTGTAGATCACCGGTGGGTTGGTTAGACGTTGGAGAGGTGGATTTATTAAGGCCGGATATGGTTATAGATACTCTTGAGAATGTTAGGATGATTAGGGAATGATTGAGGATATCCCAAAGTCGTCAAAAAGCCTATGCCGATGTAAGAAGAAGAGACCTAGAATTCCTAGTGGGTGATTGGGTTTATCTGAAGGCTTCTCCAATGAAAGGTATGGTCTATTTTGGTAAAAAGGGGAAGTTGAGTCAAAGGTATGTTGGTCCTTATAAGGTGATAAAGAGAGTTAGCAAGGAAGCTTATGAGTTGAGGTTGCCTAGTTAAATGAATTTGGTCCATTAGGTGTTCCATGTTTCTATGTTGAGAAAGTGTTTGGAAATCCTAATGCCATTGCGCCTCTTGATATTGTTGGTTCAAATCTTGGATACGCAAGTGAAGAGATTGAGGAACAAAAAGGTGGTGTCCAAAAGTACTACATGGGAGGCCAAAATGGACATGCAAAAGTAGTATCCTTATCTTTTCCACTCTACTCAAGCCTAAGGTACTAATCCTAAGTCCCATATGTAATTTCAAGTCTTACATTTCAGCCCCTATATCATTCATATACATTCATGTTTAAGTGGGTAAACTTATAATGATTTTACATTTATGTTGAGAATTTGAAAATGATGTTTTACATGTGATGTTGTATTCTTGTTGGGGCTGATTTGTTCATGACAACTTTTGCCATGTACGTCTCTTTTACATTTGGGGACAAATGTTCCCAAGGGAGAGATATTGAAATGACCCCCCAAAATGGCAAAAACGTACATCAAAATGCTCAGAATTTTAATTTTCATATGTTTAAAAATCCATTTGTGATTTTAAAATCCGACTTTCGATTCTTGTTCAGAGGGTCCAAATTAGGGGGAAAGGGTCTAACCCCAACATAAGATCAAAGATTTAGCAATTACAAAATTTCAAAAATCAATTTACAGAGGGGATTTTATGTCCCCCTAGCTATGCGCCCCTATGTATTTTGGAATCTATTTTTCAACTTCGGTCCAAGACTTTACGTCTTGGGCCTAAAAGCTCCCATATGTGTTTTTACCCATACCTAGTTATATTACCCTAAACATTTTCCAATACTTACTCAAACACTTAGGTACATTTTCACTCCCAAAACTCATGTCCCAAAACCTCACTCCAAGCTAAGGTTCTCCTTCAAGGTTCTTCTTTAAGCTTCAAGCCTCCATCTCCAATCATCACCACGTCAATCTCCAAGCCAAGGTATGTGGTGTTGAACCATTGGGTCCTTTAACCCATGGTGCCTAAGCTTCCTTTTCTTACTAATATTACATGATTTAAAGTTGATTTTACATGTGAGTCTTGTATATTGAGAAATTTATGGCACAGTGATTTTATTTCATGAAAGTATGGTTGTTTTAACATGTTTTGAGCTCCAAATCTTGGACCTAATATTATACTTGATGAGGGGTTCTAATGTGAATGTCTTGGGGGTGTTGTAAGATGTTGATTGGTGGTTTTACAACAAATTTTCTTGCGTGATTTCATTTTTAAACTGCATGGCCTTTTATCTCCATTAGATGCTCTGAATATGTTTGATAAAATGTCTGGTTATGGTTTCTTAAGGAATTGAAGGTGCAAAGCATGAGATATGATATGGTTTATGCTATAATGATGAAATGATCTTATGTACATGATATATATGTTCTATATAATGTGTTGCATTAGACTATACCCGGTCTGGGAATATAGGAGCCCAGATAACCATGTGAGGGGTATGTACCTTGCCACCAGGGTGTCTAGGTGTGAATGACATCTACCATGTGAGGGGTATGTACCTTGACACCAGGGTGTCCAGGTGTAAATGGAATCAACCATGTGAGGGTGTTTTACTTTGCCACCAGGGTATCCAGGCGTTAATTGTATCAGCCATGTGAGGGGTATTGTACCTTGCCACTAGGGTGTCCAACGTGAATGGTATCTCACAACCATAGTTGGATTCTATTCTACACATATGATATCCTAAATTGCATGAGTTACTGAAAGCATATTTTACTCATGCATTGATCATACATGTCATATTGTTATACTATGCCTATTGTCTAATGTATGCATTTTGAGAATGATGTCTATCTATTGTTGCATTGCACCCCACATACTTAGTACATTTAGACGTACTAATGCATACTCTTTCTTATATGATATCACCATAGGGATCTTTCCTAGATGATATCACTATGTTGGGACTTGTGCTCAACTTGATCCTCCTCCTCCAGGTAGCTACGTCGGTTCTACTCAAAGCTAGTTGGTGAGTCCTCCACTTCAGGGACCTTGGTCTATGTTGCTACTATCTATATATTAAGACATCTCTTATATTCTATTGGACTATGATGGTGAGCCCAGTAGCTTGGTCTTGGACCTCGCTCTATCTATGTATTAAATGTGCTTGTTGGACATGTTGTGAATCTATGTATGAGCGTTGTCTCTTGTCTCATCATTATGATGTACATGCAAGTTTTTCCTTAGCCCATTGCCCCTATTCTTAATATATACTTCTGTGACCAAGGATGTGTAATGACAAGTTAAGAGGCTTATTTGGGGTTCCTTTGGGTTCCCCATTCACCATGTCACGTCTAGGCCCTAAGCTAGGGCCGTGTCAATTTCCCTAAGCTACACCTTCATGCTTGGTACTAGCACCTTCGCACTTCACTTCATGTTAAGACTCTGTCACCGGGGGCCTGAAAGATGCATTTGCAGAGTGTATCTGCTGCTAGGTACTATTTTGTGTATTTCAGCTCCTTTTGGTTCCAATTTAGCTCTAATCTTCAATTCTCCTTAGAAAAGCTAAATCTAAACCATATGTACTTGTAACATACACCATTTGAAGAACAATTACCATTCAATTTCCTTTACTTGATCAAACATAGAATCTTATCATCCATACATAACGAATTGACGTCGTTGAGTTCACCACTGAAGAACTAGTAAGCAAGATCATACAAAAAGAAAAAGGTGGACTTAAACTTGAGTAGTGAGTTGTGTAGGTGGCGTGTTTACATTTTAGGATTAACAACACAAAATTATAAGAAAAGAGCAAACAATGAGTGTGAGTCATGGACTCATCACCCATGAAAAGAGTTACAGCCCCTAATTAGCTTCGTAGATTGAGGGCCTTGACTTGAAGGAAATTGGAGTTTCAGGAAAGTGATCTATGAACTAATAGCCTAGCCTGTAAAGCATTACATGACCTGTAGAATCCCTTTATTGATAGGGACCAAGAGGATGAGAAAAATGACTAAGTGTTGAAGGAATCCACGAGTCCAACCATGACCTGTAAGTCCATATATGGCTCATAAGATGGTTTTTGATTTTGGGGCAAAAAATAATGGTTTCTGGATCTAAGGCTTATGAATAACAGTAGGTGTCGTGCTTCTTTGTATGACCCATACATTGGGCTCTCATGGTTAGGATTGCCATATTCATTAAGGGTATTTTAAACATTTCCTATTCCTTAAAACGCTTAACAGCCTTATCTAGACCCTCCATTACCACTCATGCAATTCCAAGCTCCTCTCCCATCAAGTCAAGTGCAAATGATTCCAATCATCTAAGTTCTAGCACGAGTTCATATATTTGTCTACTTCAAATGATCATATTTCTTAGCACACAATGAAATAGATGATTGGGAACCTACCAAATGAAATCTCTTTGAATTATCTTTAACACAAAATTGATATCACCTAATTCAGAATTCAGACAAAAAATGTTACGCCTATTTTAGTGAAGCACTATCAGGCTGCTTACACTACGACCCACCCTATGGATCGCTGATTGACTTCTGTCCCATAAATAGGCTTTGGTAGGATTGATCTAGTTAGTTTTAAAAGGGGTGTTTCCATTCTTTCCTCATACCCTAAGCCTAATGCTATATCATTTTTGCTTCTTACACATCTAATATAAGTTTAATACTTCCCCAAATAACCCTATTCCTAAACTATCCTCCCAAAACCTAAATCACAGATCCTTTCAACCTCCCCAAGTTCCCCCATTGAAGGAAAAAGCTAGGTTATGGGATTCCTACATTAAACCCGTTATTTCTTCCAAAGATCTTCGAATAAGGTATGTGGGTTTGATTTGTGAAACCCTTTTCTTCACAACGCTCAAGTTAACTATTCTATTTTGGCTTCAAGGTTTATGCATGTTGTGAAGTTTTTGAAAGTTGATTTAATTGTGTACTTTGTGATGCATTCTTAGTAATATGAAGTATACTAGTATTATGTTGTGACCAATGATGCATATTGAGTTGAAATTCATGATTTTCTAGTTATGGTTTTAAAAGGACCATGTTGGGTTGATTTGAATGATTCCAAATTATTACATCCTATTTTATGTATGTATGACAACTATGAACTTCATGTTTATGATCTTTAAGCATGCACATGGGATGTTTTGGATCTAATCTATATAAAATAATGCATTATGAAAGAAATAAGGTCTAGATCCATGCTATATAAGAATACGAAGGCATTAAATGTTAGGAATCATTATTCGTGTCATGGCTTCATGAAAATACTAGGAAATACATTGAAGTCATATGAAAGCTATACATTATTGAAAGGCTTATTTATGATGTTACGATTCACAAGTTTATACATGTCATGACTATAGTATTGTCTATATGTTAGTTGGGACTAGACTAATCGGAGTCAAGAATGAATGAATAAAAGAAATGTGGGTCTGTACCTAGCTATGTTTATGAGACTATGATGACCTACTATTAGAGGGATATGAGATGATGAGTCGATAGTAAAAGGATAGACAAGATTATGATTCTAGCGAATAATAGAGGCTTAGCCAAGTTATAAAGAGCTATCCTTATGATGATGATTAATGTTCTAAATACTTATGGGATGGGTTAGTAGAATACCTCTCCACTAATTATTCCATGATTCATACTTATGATTATTCCATGACAGTTTTGCTTAGCACCAAGTGGACCTTGATATGAATGTAGAACTCCTTATTAGAAAAGGCATGGGATCATTAGTAGAATCCCATTGTGCCATAACTACGTAACACCATAGGAAATAGGAGCCACCCACTAGTAGAGGTTTATTTCTATACCAATCGATAGTATATGTTGCTTAGTAGTAGGCTTTAGTAGATATACTTAAGTATTTTACGAGGTGACCTTGGCAAGTGTTCTCCTTGTATCTTCTTGAGTAGTAGAAACATTGGGACTCCATGGTTTAGCACAGATGGTTTATGTTAGTTAAAGGTTGCTCTCACATATGTTCATGTTCTCATCATGTTCCCAAGGTATACTTTTGTGATGATTTGTGATGGTTCCTTCATGTTATTTTCTAAGTTGTTTTAAATCTAATATGATTCACTATTTCACATGTTCAAATGGAATTTCTCCTAAAGGTATATGACTAAGTCTTTCAAGTATGAAAGATGGGCTCTATAACGATTACAAATGTTCCTTGCATAATAAAGTGGCCTTCTATGTAAAGTGAGGTATTATTCACCAAGGATATTAATATTTTAATTTTTTTCATAACAATATGTGTTTTCTCACTAGTATAAGTCTATGTGTCTCATTATGCTTCTAAGTAAGAGTAAGTTTTTTATTTCACATATGCTTTATTTCATGTTCTATGGAGAAAGTAAAATATCTAAATGATCACCCATATGTATGTTCCAAGTTTATATAATTTTCACATGCATGACTATGTTCATCCGTGCATCCTACTAAGTTCATTCTAAAGTGACTTTTTTATGTTTAAATGATATTGACTTGATTATGACTTACTAATGTCCTTGTAAATGTATGATTTTTAACATTAGATTTAGTATGAATCATTTCATCATTGTTTCCATGTCATGTATTGCATACCTACATACTAACATTCAAAGTATATGCATACTTCTATGCCTATAGGATTTAAACATGTAGGGACCAACGTTCCTTGATATCCTCCATGTGGCAAGCATCAGAATGTCGTAATGGAAGTTTGTGTGTCCTCTAGTTCAGGGACAACATCCTAGTGTTATTTCTAGTTTGATATATTAAGATAATTTAGTTTACAATAGTATAATTCCTTTTGCTAGGACTATATTTTGAGGGTGAGCTTGATTAAACATATCTTAGCCTCCGCCAAGTTTATGTTAGAGGTATTCTTGGACACATATGTTGTGGTTGTCTCCAATTCTTTTATTTCATTGTAGTTTAAGCTTGCGGCCCTTAGCCAGTGTCCCTTTTGTTTTCTATATTATATTTATGTCATTGCCTATGAATGCTTAAGATATTTAAGATGTCTTGGGTGAGGTGCCTCCAAGTATCTCATTTGCCATGTACGACGAGGCCCTTAGGTCCTGTCACTACACCTTTATTGATATGGAGACCCATCATGGAGTAATCATCAATAGTTCAAACATGCATACATACTTAGTATTTTATTTGGAGGATATCATAAGTAGATTTAATAACATAAATATCATGAAATCATCATAAGCATGTATATTAATATAAACGAACTTAAAGAAAAGGTAAAATACTATAAAAGGAACTTTGTGGGCAGAAGGGTACTCATAAATCAACTCACATACCTTGGGAAATATTGGGGAAGCAAACTGTAAGCTTTGAAGAAGAAACCTTAGAACCCTAGCCTTTTCCCTAGCTTGTTCTTGAGAGTTTTGTTTTAGAGAATTTTAGGAATTTGAAAGAATGAAGGAAAGAGTAGGGTCTTAGGGCTTTAAGGCTGATTAAGGACGCTTTATCATTCCAAAAACAACGTATTTTAGGAATAGGATTGATGGAAATGGAAAAATTGTCGCTCATTTAAACTGCCAAATTCAAATTATGAAACTTCACTTACGGTTAATAACTCAATCCAGGGATTGTAGGTCCATTTCGTCTTGTAACACATCTGAAATTCCTGAAAACTGACTTTGTTGGACCCAAAACCACAAACACTTGTTACGATCCATGTAAATATACCTATGGGTCGTGATAACACTAAGGCCACCTTCCAAAAAACTCTAAATTTCCTTCGTGTCTGATATTCTCATTTACATCCCTTCCTATGGATCATAATGCATCCTACGGGTTATCACTTAGTCTGTGGGTTACCCCACACTTGGAATTGTTTTACCTTCCTGAAGTCTCATGCTTAAGATCAATATGCCTATAAGTACGCCTATGGGCCATAAGTTGCCCTCGTGAACCATACTTCAGATCTTTTTTACTGTAACATTTCTGCACTCAAGGTTCCTAAATTGGTGGTCATGACAAAAGATAGTGTTATCAATTTTATCACTAGAATATGTATATTCGAGCAAAAATGTAGACAACTTATCCTACATGCTCTTTGGGCCTACTTTAATCCATATAGAGCCTTATCAGTTGATACACATGCTCAATCTGTTTATAATTTTTGAAACTTGTTGCTTGTTAAAATACACTTCTTCTTGAAAGTACCCATTTAGAAATGAACTTTTCATGTGTATTTGGTATAACTTAAATTCCATATGAGTAGCAAAGTCCATGAACATCCTGATGGTCTCTATCTAAGCTACTACTGCAAAGGTTTCATCATTATCAATTCCTTTCTCTTGATTCTGGCCTTCCGATAATAGTTTGGAATAGTTCCTAGTGACGATTCCTTGATCATAGATCTTGTTCTTGAATACCCATTTTGTCTCTATGATAGTAAGATCAAGGGGCGAGGGAGTCAGGATCCATATCGCACCTCTTTCAGCATAATTTTGTTCCTCTCACATTGCAATTATCCACTTATCATCATGCAGGGCCTCCTTTATGTTCTTGGGTATAGTTAAGGAAATGTAGGCTAAAAAGGAAAACACATTTCATATCTTAGATAGAGTGTGACTAACTGAATCATGTGGTGATAGTATATTCTGCATTGAATGAGAACTCTGGTGCTTTTAGTTGTGTACTTGAGAATTGATGTTCATGCTCCAATAGTAAAGCGGTCGCTATCAAGTATAAATCTAACCAAAGGCTAGAGTCAAATCCACAGGGAATATGAGTTTGACCACATTGATCACCAAAAATCATTTCAAGCATCAATCAACTATATTCTCTAAAGGAAGGGGGGGTTGCAATTTGATATAAAATAACTATAAAAATTATACTAACAATCACGAAGAGAGAATCAATTTGGGGAGAAACTTGGGAATTATGTTCCCCATGATTCACTAACTCAAATACCCTGAATAACATAACATTAATTAGGACATTGCATATAGGATGGTAACTTTAGTTCTTCTAGCCCTTTGGTGAAGGTGAAGGTCGAATTTCACCATGATGCTTGGTCGGCAACCATGGTGCTCCAAACTAACCATTACCTATTCTCCCAGTCAACATCTCCTTGGTCGGGTTTGGTTGATTAGATGAGAACACATCAATGGAATCCTGTCACCCATTTGTTTTTCCTATTCATCACTACCTTGACAGGATCATGACACTAGGTAGAGTTTGACGTTGGCCACCATCAAACAACAAGCAAACCAAAGGAAAATGGATAATACATGCAAATATCCAACTAAAAAAATTCAAATAATCCGGGTTATCTCATGCTAGCTAGTCATGGTTCCCACACCCCCAAGTTGTGAGGTTTTAGCTACTCATAACTTAGAAAAAAAGATAAACAATGAATAAAATAGACATAGTTAAGAAATTACCCAAGGAAAATGAAGAACAATAAACCACCTTGATTTTGGATTCACAGGCTTGAATAATGGAGTTGAATTACAAGTGATTCCAATTCCCTAATTTGAATTACAAGTCTTCAAAGTGAAACCCTGGTTGTCTACTCTAAAACCCTAAGAGATTCTCTCTAGAAATATTCTATTCTCTCTATAATCTCATTATCCTGCTCTAAGAATCCTAACTTATACAATTTATAGTATTTACAAAATGATCCTTAAAATAAATTAAAAAATCTTGTCAGCAGTAGTTACTGCTCATAGGTGCGACTCGTAGGGTGACCTACAAATTGTAATTGGGCTTTTGTAGTCAGCACTTGACCTTTTGGACTTGTCTGCTATGATACATACTATGAGACATTGTCTGGTATATGACTCGTACCCCAAGCCCGTATGGCTGAACTTCATTTTCTCAGATTTTGATTTTGGAAGCTGTTAATCACTACGGTCATCCCCTATAACTCGTAGCTTGGGTTATGACTCGTAGTAGGTCTTGTAAGTGCTTAAATTCAATAAAATCTGCTACGTTTTTCCAATATTAAGCCAACCTATCTTATCTACAAAAAAATAAACAGGAAACAATTAAAAGCCATAAAAAGTTGCATTGAGACTCACAAAACCCCTTGTTTTAGGCACCAAATGTCTTGTATTTTGATAGCACATCAAGAATCTTCCACTTATAGCTTGTGAAGAAGTTCTAGGTTCATTTTGAACAATGTTAGTGCTCAGTTTTGTTGCATTACTAGACTCCACACTTTTAATAACAAAAGTAGGAACCCTCTCATTCCCCTGAAGAGAACCAGTTACTCTATTATCTGATTCATCATCATCTCTGTTGTCCTTTGTCTTGCCTAGCTCATCAAACATAACGCTAATCCTTTCTTAACCATAGAATTGGTCTCATTAAATATAACATGTGCACCATTTTTTAACAAAATTTGTTCTTTTATTGAGCCCTTATAGGCTTTACACTGTGAGGAGTAGATGATATCGCCCAAACTACACCTCCCTTTTGAAGGTATAAGTAATCATCGTCAAAACATATAACCTAACCAAGGTCAGGGTTGATCCCACAGGGAATATATCATTACCAAGAATAATCATAAGCAAGTTGAATTAATTAATCTACTTATCTCCCAAAAGGGGGTTTGTGACTATAGGAAATAAACCTAAACTAGAAGCACGTATTGTGAAATCAGTGAGAGAAGTAATAAAGTATTGTGTTCCCCATAAATTCCTAACTTAGTGTAATCAGATAATCATAATGGTTTCTGGTGTATAGCATGTAGAATAGTAAGATAAGTTTACGAAACCTTTTCATCCAGACGAGAGGTAAATTTCACTACACGATTTGATTCATCCCTGCAGTGTGACATTATTAACCGTTACCTTTTGTTCCTATACAACCTCCCCTTGATCCAATTTGGTTGATTAGACGAGGGGGATTACATTGAATCATGTTAATTAATCTCTTTTCATATTCATTACTATCTTGATCCACTCAGCAAGATTAGGCGAGTTCTAATGTTGGCCACAGTTAAGAGTATTCATAATAAAGAGAATTAATTAATACATGCATGCACACTTTCCAAGAACAATAGATTATCCTGTCTTTCCTTGTTAGTTTTTCATGGTTCCCACAACACTAGTTGTGGATTTAGCTATGCATAATCATTGTAGATGAAAGAATCATGTTATACAATAGAATAATTGAACACTTATAATGATGAAATTAAGTATAAGAAATCCAAAGTTCTAAACAAGAAATCACAATGTAATGTTTTTCAATGAAAAAATCATAAAAGATAAAGTCTGGAAAGTGTTTCTGTGTTCTCTCGTGCATCTCTCCTCTAAAGAGACCTAAAAAAACCTATTTATAATAAGTAAATACAAATTCAAAATGAAATAGAAAAACTAGATTCGGCAGCTTCTACGGACTAGGTTACGGGCCATATAAGGAACCACAGCCCATACCTGGGCTTTGTACGCTTCACCTTCCAAAAACTAACTTCAATCCACTAGACATCTTTATGGGCCATCTTCAAATCTAGGGCCTGTAGAGGGTTTCTTCTGATAGCTTTTCTGAAACTCTCTAATTTTTGATACTCTAGGCAGGAAATCATTCCATGACTCATGAAAGATTCTACAGCTCATTTGACAATTTGTGGATGAAACATGTTAAACTTGGAACTTCTCTGGATCTCACTCACAAAACCTTCCTATGGCTCGTGAAAGTAACCAAGTCCTGTAGAGTATCCCATAAGTCCTCAAAAAAAGCAATTTTGTGGAACTTTGCTCAAAATCATGACAAATCCTGTAATCCTAAAAAACAAACATAAAAACACATCAAACTCACTAAATCAATAAGAGAACTCAATAAATTCGAAGTTTTAAGCATCAAAAGTGTTGCATTTTGATAGCACATCAGCACCCTTAACTTAAAAATGTTGCTTGTATTCAAGCAAAGGACTCAATCTACATAAGCAGTATAGCAACATACAAAAATCAATATGATGGCATATATTATCTCTAAATCAATGACAGATACCCAAACTAACTAATAAATTGATATTAGATAGTCATCAAAATAACCATTACAGATCAATATATATGACAGTGAACTATGACAAGCAAGGTGAAACACCCCAAAATGTGCTTCACAATGCCCATAATCGTAATTTCCATATATCTTCAAATTTGTGCATGATATCAAAAATTCGACTTTATATTCTTGATAGGGGGAAAATTGAGTGGGAAATGGGTATAACTCAAATTTTAGAGGACCCGTAGAGAAAAATAAGTTTTACTAATTTCTGATTTCGAAAGAGCATCCACGCCCTGGCCACGACATACTACTGGTGCGGAGTAGTGTAAAATCTTCCTCGTGTTTGGTCCATGTCGCAGATCAGTAAAAAATTTTCCTTAGTTTTTCCTATGCACCCAAGGGCATTAGGGTCACAATCCCATGCCCACTAAAACGTGAAATCACCCATACTTAGCCATTTTTCAACTCTATGTCACTTAAAGTCCTCACGAAAACCTCTCAAAAACTTAAACCAAATATCTCATTCCAATTTCAAGGATTAAAGATTAAATTTGGAACTTAAGAATTCACTTCAAGCTCTAAGTTTCCTTCAATCTCATCTCAAGAAAATAAAAGTTTGAGGTATGTGGATTTCATCCATTGGGTCCTTTCACCCATTGAGCCCAATCTTCCTTTTTACAGAAAAATTGCATGATTTCAAGTTGCATTACATATGGGTATCTCTTATTATGAAATATGAGCATGAATTATGTTGTGGGTTTACCAAGAATAGTTGAATATGCATGAATACCTATTTTTAAACTTATACTATGAGTTGATCTTTGTCTATTGAGACTATGTATGATTTGATCTATGAAAGCTTTGAACTATGATGAACTTTTGAGATGGATTTCATGATGCCCAATTTGGGGTTTTACTACAATGTTGGTGGATTAATTTTGAATTGAGTTACTTGTCTACACATACTGTTGAGTTGCATGATTTTGAACAAGTATCACGTGCCCACCAAGTGTTTGATGAAATTACATGACAAGATTCTCAAGTTATTAACATTATTTACACATCAACTGACTTCATGATGATTAAGGACTTTCAAGCATGTATTAAATTCATGAAATTATCTATGATTTTAGAAGTTACAAGTCAAGATTTTTACCTCTTGTGAGCCATTCATGTTATTACAAGGTTCATTATTATTACTTTCATGTTTCAATTTGGGCTAACATTTAGAGTTAAATCATGTTTTAAGAGCTACTCATGTAATGTTTCATGTTCCTTGCAATTTATTAAACTTACGATTATTATATGTATTTCATTGGATTAGACTTAGCACCGATTGAGGCTTAAGATGGGGGTTTGACTCAAGGGGTCCTTATATAAAGTCTTTAGTCTCTAAAGTATGTGCCACCATAGAATTATATATTACCCTTGCTATATAAGTGGATCCATGTAGTACACTTTATCATGTTGGTTGATCTTGGCAAGCAGACCACACCTAAACAGGGGGTGTTATGCCCGTCCAGCTAACCGTGGGGGTGTCATGCCTTCGATTTCTAGTTGTAGATACTTGGTCTATGTCAGTTAAGGTCTCCTCCAACACATGTACTATGTACTATGCAAGTTGAATGTTTTACAAGCATGGTTTACTTCAAGCATTGATCATGCATGTCATTTTAAGGTTAAGCTTATCCATTGCATATGATTATACATCTTGACTATATTGGCCTATGTCTTGTTGCATTGCATCCCATATAATTAGTACATTTAAATGTACTAACACATACTTTATGCCTATATAATATCACCATATAGGGACCAGAGCTCCATGTGATCATCCTCCTTCACGTGACTAGTACGATCCTTTGAAGAAAGCTTTGGTGAGTCCTCTATTCCGAGGACAATATCTACTTATTCTATGTTATGTTTGAGAATCCTTCTTTATGTTGAACGCTTGTTATTATGAAGGTGAGCCCAGGCAGTGTCTTGGCTCCCACTCCATTCTAAAGGTAGAGGTGTTGTTAGATATTATGCGTTTACGTTTTTAAGCTTGACTTCTCTTATGTTGCTATGTTTATGAAATACATTACCTTAGTCTAGTTTCCTTTTTTATCAAATAATTCTTGTTTATGTCTATTTTATTTCTGTAACCAAGGATGTGTGCATGTTACAATCAAAAGACTTGTTTGGGTTATCTTCGGACATCTCATTCGCCATGTCACATCTAGGCCCTAGGCTTGGGTCATGACAAGCTTTGTATCGGAGCACTATGTCATTAATAGTTCTCAAAATCTAACACATTGTGTCAATTAGAGTCTTATTCATGGTTGTGAAGCACATCAAAACTATGAATGCGAGGCTATGAGGCATTTTAAGAAATGTTTCACTTCTTCATGATTTATATCGTGTGGTAGAGCTGAGTCCTCTAGGGCTTATTACTGATTTCTAACCATTAAGTTTTAGAATATGTCTCAAGCTGTTTAGAATGAAGGATGGGACGATAATCACCTATCACTTGAGGATCAACTTCCTAATGGTGACATGTCGAATGTGGAGGTTTGTAACGTTCTATGGCGCCAAGGATGTTACCGCTCAACTCAATTAACAAGTGGGTGCCCCCAAAACTTCAAAGGATAAGGAGAAGGGAAGGAAAGGCTAGGAGAGCCCGAGTTGAAGGTGTTTCATCTTCTACTAGCCCACCGGTGCCCAAGTAGAAAAATAAAAGGAACCCTTTTACCATATGTCAAGGGTATGGCAAGAAGCATCAAGAAAGGTGTTTTGTGGGCACAAAAGGTTGTTTCAAGTGTGGTGATATTGGGCATAAGATGAGGGATTATACTATGGCCTCTGCGAATGGAAGACGAATGGTTTAATTAAAAAATCGCAATAGTGGGGTAAGTTTTCCATGGTGCCCACAATGTGGGAGGAATCATAATTGAAGGTGCTTGAGGAACTTGAATGCTTGCTATGGGTGTGGGAAGATGAACCACAAGATTGTTGATTGCCCATTTGCTCAAAGAAAGGGCAAAGGTGTTGGTGTTCAAGTTCCTCCCACGTGTCATAAGTGTGGAAGATACCATCCAAGAGATTGTTTGGCCGTTTCAAGTGTATATTTTGAGTGTGGCACAAAGGATCATGAGTTGAGGCATTGTACATGGGTTACAAAGAATTTTGGAGATGACCGTCGATGTTCTCAACCATACCCTTTTAGGGGTCACTAGACTTGGCATGGTGCTTCACAGGTATGTTAAAGGTTCTTGATTTTTGATGTGTATGCATTGATAGATCCGGGTGTCACTCTTTCTTTCTTTAATCATTTTGTTGCCAAAAAGCTTCATGTTAGTCCTTAATTGTTGTGTAAACCTTATGAAGTGTCAACCCCTATTGATGAGTCTATTGTTTCTAAAAGATTCTACAGAAATTGTCCCGTGTTCATATTGCATAAAGTCTTGCCTTGTTATTTTATTGAATTAGATATGGTAGATGTTGATGTCATTCTTGGGATGGATTGGTTGCATGCATATATGCTTCTATTGATTGTAGAACCCGTAGAGTTAAATTCCAATTTCGTAATGAGCCCGTGCTTGAGTGGTAAAGTCGTAATGTAGTGGTTAAGGATAGATTCATTTCTTGTCCAAAGGTTAATTTCTAGGGGTTGCCTTTATCATTTGGTGAGAAATAGGATGTGGAGTCTAAAGTCCTTATTGAGTCGGTTCTAGTGGTCAATGAGTTTCTTGATGTATTTCCCAATGAGCTTCCCAATACTCCTCCCTAAAGGGAAATAGACTTCAGTATAGACCTCTACCATGACCCAATCCCAGGGCCTAGATGTGACACGACGAATGGGAACCTAAAGGGACCTAAACAAGCCTCTTAGCATATCAATCACACATGCTTGGTCGTGGAAGCAAAGTAAACAGCAACAAGAGGTATAAAACAAGGGAAGCCGCACTGCAGGAAGTCTTTGACAATCATAAAGCCTAAAGAGTCAAGCTTATAGCATATCTACATCGTAATATTATAACAACACCTCTAACTTATAATGGAGCGGGGGCCAAGATACTTTTCGGGCTCACCCTCATAATAACAAGTGTTCAACAAAAGAAGTCTCAATATAGTAAGAGTAGTAAAGATAGTGTCCCCAGATGTAAGGACTCACCAAAGCTTGCATCAATGGATCGTACTAGCCACATGGAGGATGATCAAGTGGTGCTCTGGTTCTTATATGGTAATATCATGTAGGCATAAAGTATGCATTAGTAAGTTTGAATGTACTAAATATGTAGGATGCAATGTAACAAGAAATAAGCAAATATAGTCAAAATGCATAATAATAAGCAGTAGATAAGTGTAATCTCAATATGGCATGCATGGTCAATCATCGGTAAAGAGGTGGTCTACTTGCCAAGGTAAAGCATACTTCACCCTATGGGAGCTCATCCCATTTTGGAGAAGTAACACCTTACGGGAAACTGTTCCATTTTGGGGTGGATTTCATAACAAAGTGCACTAAATGGATCCACTAGTATAGCAAGGGTAAAGTATAATTTTGTTGAAATAATCCCAAAAAGTGCCCGAAAATGTGCCTCGAAAGTACCTGGAATCATAACTTTCATATATCTAGAAATCAATTCATTATTTTTAAAATTTGACTTCATATTCTTTTTTAGGTGGTCAAATTGAGTGGGGCACAGGTCTGATCCAAATTTTAGAGCAACCGTATCAAAATCCAAAAATCGCAAAGAATGTCATTTAGGAGGGTCAATTTTGAAGGGGCATATCTCTTACCACAAAAAGAACTAGGTGTCCCACTACCTACCAACATAAATACCTTTGAATTAGCTTTCCAACGCACCTGGTTTCACCTCATTTCTAGTTCAGATGAAAGATTTATGCCCATTTTTGTGGAACTCATTTATGCAGAAAATGCAATTTCCAGTGGCAACTCCGCCTTACCTCCGCGACGTGCCCCTATGTTGTTTTGTGCCTATTTTAATTTTTTCGGTCTAATACTTATAAGTCTTGGGCCTAAGGGTTGCCACACTTGAAAATACATATACTTAGCCTTATTTCACCCTCAATTCATCCTTAGCATTTCCCAATATTCACTCAAATAGTTGGACTCATATTTCATCCTAAATTCAAGTCCAAAACTCATGACCAATCTTAAGGATTTCTTCAAGGATCTTACTCAAGCTTCATGTCTCCATTAAAATCTTCTTCAAGAACTCCTCAAAAGCTAAGGTATGTGTCGTGAACCATTGGGTCCTTCCACCCATGGTGCCTAAGCTTTCTTTTTACTAATATTACATGATTTAAAGTTGTTTTTATATGTGGTTCTTTGTATATTGAGAAATTTAATGTGCAATGATTTTAGTTCATGAAGGTTGTTTTAGTATTTTTTGAGCTTCAAATCTTGGATCTAATGTTGCATTTGATGAGGATTTTGATCTGAATGTCTTGGGGGTGTTGTAAGGTGTTGATTGATTGTTTTACAATAGATTTTCTTGCATGATTTCATCTCTAAATTGCATGGGTTTTTACCCCCATTAACACCCCTAAGGTGTTTGATAGAATGTCCAGTTATGGTTTCATAAGGAAATGAAGGCCCAAAGCATGAGATATGATATGAATGATATTGTGATGATAAAATGAGCTTATGTATATGATTATTCCTATATGAAATATTGCACTAGAACCTATGATAAATACTAATAAAGTGTTATATTAGACAATACCAATCCAGGGGGCCTAGAGCCTGGGTAACCATACAACAACAATAACATACCCAATGGAATCCCACAAGTAGGGAAACCATGTTAGGGGTTTATACTCATCAACCATGCGAGGGGTTTATACTTCGTTACTGTGTTGGTAAGGTGTGATTACCATCAACCATGTGAGAAGTTTATACCACACAACCACCAAGTGGTTTATACCTTGAATAGCTAGCTTAGCCTCTTCTACACATATGATATTCACTATGAGTATGAATTACTTAAGCATATTTTACTTTTGCATTTATCATACATGTCGTATTATAATATACTATGTCTATTACCTATTATTATGTAGTTTGGATTATGATGCGTATCTCTTGTTCCATTGCATCTCACATAGTTAGTACATTTAAATGTACTAATGCATACTCTAGCCTACATGATATCACCAGGTAGGGATCGGAACTCCTATTGATTATTCTTATGGCTAGATGGACTTTTCAAGTTAGCCTTTGGTGAGTCCTCTATTCCGGGGACAAGGACTATTCTTGCACACTATGTATTAACATTCTCTTTACTTTATCATATACTTATGAATTTGAGGGTGAGCCTAGTTGTATGTCTTAGCCTCGCCATTATCTATGTAGTAAAAGTGTTGTCGGACAAAGCTATGTATCTATGCTATGAGTTGATTCATTTATCTCTTGACTCTAAGTTATGACAAGTTCTCCCTTAGTCCCTCTTTCCCTTATTTCATTCTTCAAATGCCATTTTTAATTGTTTCTACGACTAAGGATGTGTAATGATATGCTATGAGACTTGTTTGTGGTTCCTTCAGGTTCCCTATTCATCGGCCATGTCTAGACCCTATTTTAGGTCATGACAATGATGATATCAAAGCACTAGGTTGATGGATCCTCAGAGTCCAACACACAATGTCGATTAGAATCTTATTCATGGTTATGTTGTGCACACAACTATGAGTAGGAGGCTATAGGATATTTTAGGAAATATTTCCATTCTTCATGATCTATGTCGTGCTTTAGAAGTGAGATAGGGCTTTCCTGTTTAACAAATGTTCTTTGCTCTTCTAGTTGATCATGTCACTTCAAAGAGCAAGGCAATGGAAGGTAAGTTGAAGGTCTTGATGTTGATGGATCTGAGTTTCACTATTTCTTCTCTATTCTTTTGGTTGCTAGTGGGGCTTCTTATGTGCCCAAGGTGTTGTGTGGATCTTTGGTGTCTGTCCTTTTGTTTGTAAATTATTGATAGGAGGCTCATAGATGTGATCTGGGTTTGTATTGCATTAGGTCTTGCTTTGTGGTTGGTGGAATTGGCATGGTGGATTTGGATGTCATTATAGGAATGGAATGGTTGCATGCATGTTGCGTCTTCATGGATGGTAGGACCATAGAGATAGCTCCCTATTCCCTGATTAGCCTGTCTTTGAGTGGGGAGGTTGTTGAATAGTAGCAAAGGAGGAAGGTCCATTTCTTGTATTAAGGTAAAATTGGGTTATAAGTTTTTAAATTTTTTAGCTGGTGAGAAAGAGAGGTGTCGAACCTATGTTTTTTTGTCTATAGAATTGTTGGTGGTGGTAGATAAGACTTTGATGTCGTTTCTAATATTTTGAATTCTGGGGTAGTACCCTTGAGTTTGACTAGTACACCGGTTATACCTATAAGTCTCATGAGTAAGCTCTTTAGTGCCTACTCTAAAAGGTTTATGGTGGTTTTGGTGATGATAATATGGTTCATTCCCTAATGAGGTAGTGCATATGAATCATTTGAGGGTACTATGAGGCATGGAAGAAGGTTGGGTGCTAAGTAGGTGAGATGGGAATTTTGGTGGTAAGAGGTTTCCTTTCTAGGTTGTATGGTATCGGGTGATGGTTTTAAGGTGGACTTTATTAAGATAAAGGCGATTAGGTGTTAGCCTAGACCTTGACTACCATGGGTATTAGAGGCCTCTTGGGTTTAGTGGGCTATTACCGGAGATCATAAGTAGGTTCTCTTCTATTTTTACTACTATGACTTAGTTGAGTAGGGTGATTTGACAGGTTTGGGAGTTGCTATTTATTGTGTTATCCCTTTATGCTAGTAGCATGCATATGTATGTGGGTTTCAATCATGGGTTCCTTTCACCCATGGAGCCCAATATTCCTATTTAATAAAATTGCATGATTTCAAGTTATATTTCTTGTGGGTACCTATTATTATGAAATATGAGTATGAATATGTTGGGGTTTTGTCAAATACTATGGACTATGCATGAATATCTATTTTGAGCTTATACTATGAGCTAATCTTTGTCTATTCAGACTTTAACATGATTCAACCTATGAAATCTATGAACTATTGTGAAGTTTTGATATGATTTACAAGTTACTATGATGGGGTTTTATCATGATGTTGGTGAGCTGATTTACATGATTTTAAGATGCATTGATTTCACTATTTCATGATATATTTTTGCATTTTGCATGATTTCAACATGTCCTCATATTTGCCCACCAAGTGTTTGATGAAATGCCAAGTTAAGAATTCTCAAGATATGTACATGTTTTACAAGTCAAGTGACTTTATGATGAATATAGGCTATAAATATATTATGAATTCATGAAATTATCTATGATTATGCAAGTATAAAGTTAAGCCTTTATCAAAAATTTATTTTCAAGAAAACCTACATGGATTTCACTTATTTTAATTTGGGATTTGAATATTATTGATTCCTAAAATTCTATTGACGAGTGGGTAGTGTTTATATGATGATATTAGTATGACATAAACTGTTATATGAGGATTTACTTTGGGTTTATGAAGTTATAAATATGCATGTTCTCTTTTTGAATGATTTATGTATGAGAGATTACAATATGGATTTAAACATGGAAATTAATTGTGTTTTCACTTCAGCTTTGATTATAAATGTTTATTTTTAAATGGAGTCTTAATTACCCCTGTCATTTCCTCATTGTTCATAGCATATGATTCATGTACATGGATTATTTTGAAAAATTATGTTATGGGTAAGCCCAATTTCATTTTACGGTATAATTTTGATAATAGTTTGATTATGACAATATTGTGATCACATATATGTCTTTGGTTTGGCTCCTTAAGCATTTCGGGTGCTTGCACCATTTTGTATATGAATGGGCTATTCCTATGCATGAGTATTATGACTATGAAATTATGATTTTGGCATTTGAACCTAAGTATGAATTATTATGAATGGTGTTTGGCTTTTAAGCCCAATTGTGCATTGAAATGATTTGGAAAAAAATGATTATTGCCTCTTTGAAAGTATGTATACATATATTATAAGTATTCTTATGGGATGACAACTTAGCACCGATAGATTAAGAGGGGGATCTATAACGGTTGCCCCATGTTCCTATTGCATAGAACCTTGTCTTATGGTCTTGGTTGAACTTACTTGATCGGTTGGAGGTCTTGTGGTATTTTGGGCTACTTCAATAGAATGTTTCTAGTGAGTGTAGAACCCGTAAGGTTGTAATATGATGGGTAAGGATGTTTAATCTATTTAGTCCACTATGATCGGTTAGTCACTTCTCTAATATTTATCTTTGATTTGAGTTTTGTCCCCAAGTAAGGATGCAGGTAGGTGATATCCCTAAGTGTCCTGTTTGGACTAGGACTGAGCATTTTGAATATTAGTGGTGTTGTTTTGTTGGCTTATGCTTTGATTTATGTATATGGGTTTCACGAATAGGGTCTTAAAACCCTACCTTGGCATATTTGGTGGTGATCTCTAGTAAATATTGATTTATTTAGAGCTTGTGAATAATTTGAGGATAGTGTTGCAAGTCTTGGAGGATGTAGGTCGTTTGTTAAATATGATAGGTGTACATTCTAGATAGCAAGAAGGTGGTTAGGATTCTTTAAGAATTGTGAATGAGTGTGCTTTATTTTCTCGATAAGGCTAGGGTTGTGGTTGATGCTCTAAGTAGGGTGCCTATGGGTTACTTAGCATATGTGGATAATGGTGGCAAGGAGGAGACAGTGGAGTTCATCGGTTGGCTAGGTTGGAAGTAGGTGGGGTTAACTGGAGAATGGTTGTATAGTGACCTTGGCGGTTCCAAATCTTCTTAGGTTAAGAGGTCTAGATTAGGCAAGGCCTTGCCTATTAGAGTTAGAAGTTTTGGGTGAGAGAATGATAGAGTGTAGGTTGACTCCCAAGGGGGAGATAGTGGCTATGCTACCAAGAGGGTTAGGTGTATTTAAGATTGACAATTGGGAGGGAGGCTTATAAGGTTGCATAAGTTTGGGAATTGCCTATGGATGTAGATATGGTTCGTCCCGTTCTTCATGCTTCTATGTGAATTCACGTGTTGCTAACTTTAGTGTTATAGAACACTTTGAGGTTATGGGTGTTAAGGAGGGTAAGTTGGCTTATGAGAAGGTCACCATGGAGGTGTTGGATGGATAAGTGGAAAAGTTGATTAATAATACTGTAGTGTTCTTCAAGGCCCTTTAGGAAGAGTCATCTATTTGTATGTGTCTCTCGGGGAGCCGAGGCGGCATGGAGGAGCAATATCCATATCTCTTTCATTCTATTCAATCTGATGATAACACATCAAGTCCTTTTTATGATTTCAAGTCTTGCGTTTCAGCCCCTATGTCATTCATATGCATTCATGTTTAAGTTGGCAAGTTTATGATGATTTTACACTTTTGCAGAAATTTTGAAAAAGGTGTTTTAAACGTAATGTTGCATTCTTGTTGAGGCTAATTTGTTTACAATTACCCTTTTCATATACGTTTCTTTTATATTCGGGGATGAATGTTCCCAAGAGGGAGATATTGAAATGATCCTAAAAAGTGCCCAAAAAAGTATCTCAGAAGTGACCCGTACACTGGGCTCTTGTGGATAGTACTACTATATTAATTTTAAATATTTCCTATTCCCTGAAACCATAGAAAACACCCTTATCTAGCCCCTCCATGACCCCTCATGCAATTCCAACCTCCTCTCCCATCAAATCTAGTGCAAATGATTCCAATTATATAAGTTCTATCATGAGTACATATATTTGTCTATTTTAAATGATATATCTCTTAGCACACAATGAATTAGATGATGGGCGACACACCAAAGGAAAGAACTTTGAATTATCTTTAAAACGCCATTGATTTCACCTAATTCAGCATTCAAACAAAAAATGTTATGCCTATTTTAGTGAAGTACTGTCAGGCTACTTACACATATGACCCACCCTGTGGACCGCTGATTGACTTATGTCCCATAAATGGGCTTTGGTAGGATCGATCTAGTTAGTTTTAAAAAAGGTCTTTTCATCCTTTCCTTACACCCTAAGCCCAATGCTATGTCATTTTTGCTTCTTACACGCCCTATATAAGTTTAATACTTCCCCAAATAACACTATTCCTAAACCATCCTCCCAAAACCTAAATAACAGATCCTTTCAACCTCCCCAAGGTCCCCCATTGAAAGAAAAAGTTAGGTTTTGGGATTCCTACATTAAACCCATGATTTCTTCCAAAGATATTCGAATAAGATATGTGGGTTTGATTTGTGAAACCCTTTTCTTCACAACACTCAAGTTAACTATTCTATTTTGGCTTCAAGTTGTATGCATGTTGTGAAGTTTTTGAAAGTTCATTTAATCATGTAGTTTGTGATTCATTCTTAGTAATATGAAGTACACTAGTATTATGTTGTGAGCTATGATGCATATTGAGTTGAAATTCGTGATTTTCTAGTTAGGGTTTTAAAAGGACCATGTTGACTTGATTTGAATGATTCCAAATGATTACATCTTATTTTATGTATGGATGCAACTATGAACCTCATGTTTATTATCTTTAAGCATGCACATGGCATGGTTTGGATCTAATCTATATAAAAGAATGCATTATGAAAGAAAAAAGGTCTAGATCCATGCTATATAAGAATAACAAGGCATTAAATGTTACGAATCATTATTCGTGTCATGGCTTCATGAAAATACTAGGAAATACATTGAAGTCATATGAAAGCTATGCATTATTGAATGGCTTATTTATGATGTTATGATTCACAAGTTTATACATGTCATGACTATACTATTATCTATATGTTATTTGGGGCTAGACTCATCGGAGTCAAGAATGAATGAATAAGAAAACGTGGGTCCTTACCTAGCTATGATTATGAGACTATGATGATGTCACGATCCAACCCAAGGGTTGTGATTGGTGCCGGTAGGGCACCCAAACATACACTATACCAAATTCCCATTTACAACAGCTAAGGAATTTCCTGAAATTTTGAAAGAGTTTTCTCTGTTTTTCAGACTAGCCTCACCTACAAACAGCGAACCCAACAGTACCAAACATCACTATATGATCATATACATATATGTTGGCCGACAAGGTCACCGCTGCAGCAGAACTGCCCAACAAACATATCATACAAACGAGATCATACCAACATGATTTCCCACACCCACATGTATCCACAGACCTATATACACAGAAACTGGATCATAAGACGAGATAGGGCCCCATCATACCCTCGAATATATATAAATGCAATGTACAGAAAATAGAAAACGTGTATATACCAACAGACTACTCTTGAGGCAAGGGAGCACTTCAATGGTAGGTGGGGATCCTAAGAAGATGGCACTCTAACCTGTTCGTCTGTACCTGCGGGCATGAATGCAGCCCCCGAAAGGAGGGGGTTAGTACGAAAAGCATACCAAGTATATAAAGCGAAAAGTCTGAAATGTAAGTGGAAGTAACAACCCAAATAAGAAAATATAGAAGTCAAACCTGTATATAAACATCAAAATATTTATTTTTTCAAACATCAAAATAATGCATATCGGACGGGAACGATGGCGATCTCTAAACTCGCACCATACCACAACATACACCAGAAGTTTCAAATCTCTGAAATCTCCAACACAAATCCCAACTATAACAGAGGATAGGTGAACCAGGGCGACGCGCCAAGCGTTCACGTATCATAATGTATAAAGGTAATCATGCCCATTTATGGAGTCGAGGTGACGGTGCCACGCACTCTTGTGAGCCGGGATGAACTCAGCCTAGCACTCACACGTTATGATGCCATCCCAGCCTAGCTCCTTATGTCTCTAAGCTAAGAAGACTAGTCCATGGGCAAACCGACTCGCCGTATCCAACTTACCTCAGAAGATATATACTTATATATAAATAATCATATATGCACACAAAATAATCATCCCGAGAATCGGTGAACGAAGCCAAACGAGCACGAACAGAGTCGTGAGAATCATATGCACAAAAACTGGTTTCAAACACTTAGCAATCTGCAAAACGTTCACTTTTGAAATCAAGTGGTTATTCTTTTATGAGTTTTTTCCAAAATTGCTCAAATTCATGTTTAGAGGTAATTTTGAAATAATTTGAACTTATAGCTTTCCAACTTGCTAATTCCAACCAAATGAATACTATTCGTGGGTTCAAAACCCAAACATTTAAGATAAAATAAATTTGTCGTAAGATTGGCCAAAAATGGACGTAGATTATTTTCAGACCCAAATTGTAAAAGAAAGGAAAATTTCAATTGTACAACGGTGAATGAGCTTACTAATTCATGCCAAAGAATAGGAAATCTTTACATACCTCAATTTCGTTCGCCAACTAGCTCCAATGTAAAGTCAATCCAAAGTTAGACTTCCGGACGTTCAACGTCTACACAATTACAATAACGCCAACAATTAATATCTATATCGTGCCTTTACTCCTAACTTTTTCGATCTGAATTTATAAAAATTTAGGCAGCATTTCCCCTAAAATTACACCTCCCCAATAATTCAACTCGGCTCAAATAATTAGTCAACAACAACAACAACATTCCATAACATCAATAAACCTTTCCAAATACCACCACAACATCAAAACGCCACAAAAAGCTATTGCGACGTAATTAGCAAAACAAGGAAGCAGTGAATCAAACTCATATCTATCATATTCAAGCCTTCTGATATTCTCCAAAAACCACAATACATCACCCAACACCAACAGAAACACCCAACGCTAAAACATAACACTATACTTTCGACGGGACTCCAATTTAAGCTAATGCTCAAATATTCATCTGAATCATTTTCTAACACTTCTTTTACCCCATAAAGACTATTTTCATAACAAATAAACACAAATACATGACAACAATCCAATATATAACTATATGCAACTTTTGTTCCCAGTTCAACCACAAATTCAAAATTCGTAATTCCATTAACAACCAATCCTATTTTCGCTTTTTACCTTCATTTTAACTCATTCCTAACACCTTCACAGCCTTTAATTAGTATAAACAAAGATAAAAATTAACATACCTTGCAATCCTCTACTACACCCAAAACCTTCGTAGCCGCTAAACTACATTTTTTCTTGACCAACTAATGCCACCATGCTACTTAGAGGCTTCAGTATATTGAGCTTGAAGCATCAATTAATCGAAAATATGAAAAAATCAAATTTTTTGTTGGAGTACTAAAGCAAACCCGAGAGCTTGCAGCTTGAACTAAATTTTTTTTTTTGCTCAATTTTTCTAAGTATGGATGGATGATCTTGTACAAGATACATGGTCATATATATATAGGCAACACATATACCACTTGGA
>JAOTQJ010137172.1:6392-41574 GCA_025642045.1 Solanum sejunctum | reverse complement strand
CAAACCTCTCTTTTAAGTCATTCCACACATTCAGTGCACTAATCGCAAATGCAATTCCACTCAGTAACCCTTTAAATGCATTACTCACGATAAGACAATAGCTTTCACTTGTTACCATTGCCCCTATAGCTCTCCTCAACACATTTCCTTTATTACCAAATCTCTTAATGCCCTATCTTGTTTCTTCCTCGGCGGCATATCTGAAATCCGGATAAGTTCTATTAGGGAGGGGACCATCCTATTAACTTTGCTCTAACCCACGATCTAAGATCAGAAGGAAAAGTAACATCCTAATGTCCTATAGCCTCCTGTTTATAGATGTGGTGCACTACACACCGATAAACAGGACTCTACTAGACACGGTCTGTGGACACTCCGAGAACTAACGGCTCTGATACCACTTTTGTCATGACCTAACCCAGGGGTCGTTATTGGTACCGATAGGGCACCCAAACATACACTATATCGAATTTCCATTCACGACAGCTAGGGAATTTCATGAAATTTGAAATAGTGTATGTCTGGGTGCCCTATCGGTAACAATCACGGCCCCTGGGTTGGGTCATGACATTGATGATTTATTTGACCAATTGCAAGGGGCTAGCTATTTCTCTAAAATTGATCATCGGTTCAGGTATCATCAAGTGAAAGTGAGGGAGTGCAATATTCCCAAGATGGCCTTATGGACTAGGTATGGGCATTATGAGTTTGTGTTGATGTCTTTTGGATTGAGCAATGCACTGGCCATCTTTATGGACCTAATGAATAGGGTCTTTAAGCCCTACCTTGATTCCTTTGTTATGGTCTTTATTGATGATATTTTGATCTATTCTCGTGGTAAGGAGGAGCATAGGGATCATTTGAGGGTTGTGTTGCAAAGATTGAAGGAGGTGAAGTTATATACTAAGTATGAAAAGTGTGAATTTTTATTAAGGGATGTTGCCTTCCTAGGGCATGTGGTGTCAGGGGATTGTATTAAGGTAGACCCTAAGAAGACCAATGTGATTATAAATTGGCCTATAACATTAATCCAGTCAGGCATTAGGAGCTTCTTGGGCTTAGCAGGCTATTATCTGATGTTTGGGAATGGGTTCTCTCCTATTGCTTCGCCTATAAAAAAATTAACTAAAAAATAGGCTAAGTTTGTCTGGTCCAATGAATGTGAAAGGAGTTTCCAAACATTGAAAGATAAGCGTGTGTCCGCTCCTATATTATTACTATCGGATGGGCTTGAGGGATAAGTTGTATGTTGATCAACGTGGTAAGTTCATTACCTATGCTTTTAGATAACTTAAACTGCATAAAAAGAACTATGCTATGCATAATCTTGAATTCTCCATCGTGGTGTTGCTTTGAAAATTTGGTGACATTACTTTTATAGGCTGCATGTTGATGTGTTCACCCATCATAAGAGGCTCCAATATGTCTTCACTAAAAAAGAACTCAACTTGAGGCAAAGAAGGTTGCTAGAACTTCTTAAGGACTATGATATGAGTGTACAGTACTATCTCGATAAGGCAAATGTAATGTCAGATAGGGTACCTATGGATTTCCTAGCATATATTGATTATTTTGATAAGGAGATGGCTAGGGAGGTCATTGATTGGCTAGATTGGGAGTTAGGTTGGAAGAGGTTAGTAATGGGGTTATTGTTGTTATTGATGGTTCTAAGTCTTCGTTGATTGATGAGGTGAAAAAAAAATAAGATCTTGATTCCTCCTTATTAGAATTGAAGGCCTTGGTAAAAGATGGCAAGGTGGAGGTTTCCTCCCAATGGGGAGATGGTGCCCTTAGGTACCAAGATAGGTTGTGTGTACCTTGTGTTGATTGTTTGAGAGAGAAAATCCTTGATGAGGCCCATAACTCTTCTTATTCTATATGCCCCGGTTCCACCCAAATGTATAGAGATTTGAGGGATATGTATTGGTGGGGAGGCATGAAGAGTGACATTATCTAATTCATTTTCGGCTGTCATAGTTGTCAATAAGTCATAGGCGAACATCAAAGGCCAGGTGTCCTAACCTAAGACATTTATATTCCTACTTGGAAGTGGGAAGAGATAAATATGGATTTTATGGTTGGGTTTCCCAAGACTAGAAAGGGTTTTGATTCTATTTTGGTTGTGGTTGATAGGATGATAAAATTGGCTCATTTTCTACTAGTTAAGACCACATATGGGGCTGAAGATTATGCAAGGTTGTACATTATTGACTTGGTAAGGTTGTATGGGGTTCCATTTTCCTTCATATTGGATCGTGGGGAACAATTCACTTCACACTTTTGGATGTCCTTTTAAAGGGGTCTTAGTACAAGACATAAGCTTAGTATGGCCTTCCACCCTCAAATGGATGGCCAAGCCAAAAGAACCATCCAAACAATTGAGGACATGGTTAAGGCTTGTGTATTGGAGCTCAAAGGAAGTGGGATGATCATCTCCCATTGATTGAGTTTTTCAACAACAATAGCTATCATTCAAACATTGGTGTGGCTCCTTTTTAGGCCCTCTATAGTAGGCATTATAGATATTCCTAGTTGATTGGTTTAAGGTTGGTTAGGTGGCTTTGTTGGGGACAGATCTACTTATGGAGGTTCTAGAAAAGTTTAGAATGATTAGGGAAAGGGTGAAGACGACTCAAAATATTTAAAATCTTTTGCCGACATAAGGAGAAGGGATCTTGAGTTCAAGGTGGGTGATTGGGTCTACTTGAAGGTGTCACCCATGAAGGGTGTGGTCCATTTTGGTAAGAATGGCAAGTTGATACCAATATATATGGGTCCTTATAGGGTGATGAGAAGAGTTGGCAAGGTAACTTATGAGTTATAATTGCCTAGAGAAAATGGATTTGCTTCATCTGGTCCTTCACGTATCCATATGGAGGAAATATGTGGGAGATCCCAATGGTATTGTGCCTCTTGAGGTTGTAGGTGTTGTGGAGGACCATTTTCCATATGAAGAGGTATTAGTTCAGATTTTTGATAGGCTAGTAAAGAGGTTGAGAAACAAAAAGGTGGCTTCCATTAAGGTCCTTTGGAGGAATCAACAAGTTGAGAGTGCTACTTAAGAGGTTGAAACGGACATACAAAAGTGATATGCTTAACTTTTCCATTTCACTCAAGCCTAAGATATTGATCTAAGTCCTTTATATGATCTCAAGTCTTAATTTAATCCCTCACGTCATTGCATATGATCATGTTTGAATTGACTAGGTTCATGATGATTTTATACTGATGATGAAATTTTGTTTAAGTGCATTGTTGTATGCTTATATAGGCTGAAATTTTCATGTTTATGTCTCTTATTTATGTTTCTTTGACATTCAGGGATAAATGTTCCTGAGGGAGAGATATTGAAATGATCCCAAAAAGTGCCCAAAAATGTGCCTAAGAAGTGTCAGGAATAGTAATTTCCATATATCTTAAAATTCGTGCGCGATATTTAAAATCCAACTTCATATTCTTATTCATGCGGTCATTTTGAGTGGAAATGTCTTTAACACCAACTAAGAGTAAATTATGAGCAATTTTATTTTTCCAAGTGATGATTTCCAGTGAGCTTTTTGCATCGATGGCCCAACGCTCCAAGGGTATGCACTAGTGTTAGTTTGGGCCCAGTTTCGACTTCGGTCCAAGACCTTTATGTCTTGGTCCTAAGTGTTCCCAAAAGTGAAATACCTATACTTCGTCATTTTGCACCCTCATATCATTCTAAACATTTTTGAATGCTCATTAAAACACTTAGCCATATATCTTACTCCGAGACTCATATCTCAAAACCCTTTCCGGATCTAAAGAATTCCGCTCAAGCATCAAGTCTTCATCTCAAATATTCATCAAGTTTATCTCCAAAGCTAAGGTATGTGTTTTGTTTCATGAGTTCCTTTCACCCATGATACCTAGGCTCTCTTTTACTCAGAATTGTATGATTTAAAGTTGATTTATTCATGGGTCTTATCTATTATGAAAATCATGGCACACTATCTTAGGCTTCATAAGATTGTGACTACTTTACCATGTTTTGAGCTATGAATCTAAGATCTATTAAAAGATTTGATGAAGGTTTTTCATATAGATTGCTTGAGAGTGTTACTAAGTATTTATTGAAGGTTGTACATTGAATTTACTAGAATGATTTCACTCTTGAATTGCATGGTCTTACACTAGCACTAAAGACCATCTAAGTATTTGATAAAATATCCGGTTATGGGTTCATGAGGAATTCAAGGTCCAATCCATGTCCTATGAGTTTAATGGCTATGTGATGATGAAGTGATAATGAAAAGATGACGAAAGTAATATATGTATGTGATGACTATATTATGATGAAAAGTATGTGTAAATATGATGATTATATGATGATGAGAAGAATATATGGCTAAGATGACTATATGATGATGGTAGGAATGTATATATGTATATATGATATTATTTGTATAGTGTTAGGAATGACCAAGCCTAGCTCAGGGGGTTGTAGGCCCGAGTAACTTTATTGAGGGGTTTATACCTTGGTCTCCTAACTAGGGGATGGTAGGCCTGAGTAACCTTGTTGGTGGTTGGTTCCCATCAACATTTTTGGGGAGTTTATACTCCATTAACCTTGTTGGGGGGGGGGGTTTGTACTCCATCAACCATGTTGGGGGTTTGTACTTATCAACCCTTTAGGGGTTTTGTTCTCCATCAATCTCATGAAGGGGTTTGTACCTCATGCGCCTTTCCAAGGAGGTGGTAGGCCTTGGATTGCACAAAGAATGGTCACTCCCTACACATGTATTATGCTCTATGAAAGTACGATTTACTTCAAACATCTTCCATGTATGTCATATTGCCATATGCTCATCTATTGCCTAATTATGCAGTTTGATTATGACACATATCTATTGTTGCATTGCATCTACATAGTATATTCAAATATACTAACGCATAATCTATGCTTACGTGATATCACCATGTAGGAACCCAAGCACCGCTTGATCATCCTCCTACTCTACATGGCTAGTACGATTGTCTCTCAAGCTTTTGGTGAGTCCTCCATTCTGGGAACGTGGCTTGTGATCTTATGCGATGTACTAAGACTATCTTTCTTTTATGTTATGATTTGACTATGTAGGTGAGCCTAGTTATTTGTCGTGACCCCTGCTCTTATCTATTTATTCGAGGTCTTTTGGACATGTTATGTATCTATGCTATGAGTCTTACTCTCTTGTTCCTTGATGTTATGATATGGAAGCTTACCCTTAGTCCCATTTTCATTATTACAACTCTCTTTTAATATCATATTTTATTACTTCCATGACAAAGGATGTGTAATGATATGCTACAAGGCTTGTTTGGGGTTCCTTTAGGTTCCTCATTCGCTAGTCATGTCTAAGCCCTAGGCTTGGGTCGTGGTATGCTATAAGAGGCTTTCGAATTCTAGTCGTTAGAGATTCCTTGATCCGATGGATTTTATCTAATCCTGGATATTATCTAATCCTTGATTTGGAATGCATCCAGATTGATAGGGTATCTTTCTTTCTTTCTAGATGTGATTTGCATTCATCAAAGATATGATTTGTTGAGGTTATCCTTGAATTTTGAATAGATCTTCCATCATCCGATCTTCCTTTTTTCACAAACATTCCAATCTTTTTGTTGGTCCTATTTATCATTTTTGATCTATGCTCGAATGTTCCAAGGATCTTATAGGTCCTACCTTTTCATTTTTGATTATTCTTACAAATGGGATCATCAAAAAATATTAGATGCTAACAGACTATACTAAGAAGATTGAAGAAAAAGGTGAGAAAAGTATTAGTCATTTTTGTAAAATTTGTAAAAAGACTAATCATAATGTAGGAAAATATTGGCAAAAAGGCAAGCTCCAATGTAAGTTTTGTAAAAAATTGTGCCATATCGAGAGGGATTGTAGGCACAAGCAATGGAGCAAGCAAATTTCTTTGAAGGAAAGGACAAAGAAAAGGAAGAAAATATTTTCTTCACTTCTGTGCTTCGACAAAAAGCAATGCATTGAATGTTGATAGTAGTTGTAGCAATCATATCACTGGAGATGAAAAGGAATTCCTTTCAATTAATCATAGCACCACTACTAAAGTGAGAACTAGGGAATGGAGCCTTAATTGATGAAAAAGGTAGAGGTACCATTTTGATCAACATAAAAGTAAGCAATAAGCAAATTTATGATCTGCTTTATGTTCCTAACTTAGAAGAAAAATGGCTTATTTGTAACACCATGAAATGCCATGATCTTATGTACCCATATTTCAAGCCTCATGTTTTTAGACAGGAAGTGTATTAGGGTTATGGGAGACTTCTAGTACATAGACGAGTGAAAGGCTTCGCTATGAATTATGTTTTGTGTGTTAGTTTATGAAAAGTTATACTTTAAATGAGCATAACTTTTAGGTCATAGGAAACCATTCAACCCACTAATTTCAAAATTAATGACCTTTGAGTTAGGTTTCCAACGCACTTGGTTTCACCTCATTCCGAGTCTGGATGAAGGAGTTATGACCATTTTCATGAGACCCTCTCGTGCAGTGATGCCACATGGGCACCTATAGGGACAGTGAGGCATTATGCTAACTGTGATTGAGCTGTAAAAGACTATTTTTGGTCTAAGGGTTAGGGCACGGCCAGTGGCATGGGCCCTGTGGCTTGCCACCGACCATGTGGCTGGCTGTGGGGATGTGCAAGTGGGCATGGAAAGAAGTATTTTACCAAGTGAAGTGTCACAGCCATCCTCACGGGCCACAGAAAGCTTAACGAGCCATGGTCCTTGGCGTAGAGCCTCTTAGAAACATTATTCCTCACTAAGTGTAGCTCCATGGGGCTGTACACAGACCATATAGAGCCACATGGCCTATGGAGGCCCCTGTATAGGTGATGATGACGTTAATTATTCTAAAGTGTTCCAACTCCCTTATGTTCAACTATGTATCACCCCATGTACATTTCTCATGACCCATGGAGTGCCACACGGGCCGTGAGGCCCTAAGTGGAGCTCCACTTTGTCAATTTTTACCTTCATTCACTAATGGCTTTTTATCAAATTTAATCTATTTTATGACCTTTTTAAACTTTCAATGCTAACTTAACCTCCCCAAAAGACCTAAAACCTATTCAAAAGGATTAATGTCTTTCCTGTCAACTTGAATACACTCTCAAATACTCTCAAGAGCCTTCACTAAAACCCCAATAGGAACTCAAGGGAACTCAAGAGCATGTTTTGGGTTCTAAGACCCTCTTCAAAGCTTCAAGTTTTTCTCAACCTAATTTTAAGAAATTCAAGGTCTAAGGTATGTGGGTTTCTATTATTGGATCCTTTCACCCATGGTGCTCAACCTTCTCATTTTTTATGGAAATTGCATGTTTTTATGTTAGATTATCTATGGGTATCTTCTATTATGTAATTTGATTATAAACTATGTTGGGCTTTAATAAAATGTTGATTGTTAAGCATATTTTGAGTTATGAGTCTATGATCTATGATGAGATTTGATGAAAGTTCCAATGTATCTTGCATGAGGGTGTTACCACTATTTGGTAGGTTGATTTACATTAAGTTTTCACACATTATTTTACTCTTGAATTGCATGATTTTGAACGAGCATTATGCACTTGCCAAGTGTTTGATAAAATGTCCAGTTAAGGGTTTTTGAGTTATTGAGGGTCTACTGCATAACTTATGAGTTAAGTGACTTTGGGATGATGAAAGAAATGTATGTATGTGTTAAATTCATGAAAAGTACATACAATATTGTAAATGAATTATTTTGCTCCCTTGCTTGTTGTGTTCTTGGGAAAAAGAGAAGTTCTTTCTTGATACATTAATGTGATGGTTTGATGAAGTATTTTCATGACTTCTACCGAAAAGATTATATCATAAGGTATAGATATTCTATAAAATCTATCAAAAAGGCTATGCCGTAAGGTAGGATAACTCATGGTTCCCACCAAAAGAATTATATCATAAGTTGAGGACATCCTATAACACCTACTGAAAAGGCTATGTCGTAAGGTATAATTCATGGTTTCTACCCAAAACATTATACTGTAAGGTAGAATAATTCACGGCTCCTACCCAAAAGATTATATCATAAAGTAGGGGATGCTTTATACTACCTACCGAAAAGAATATTTCATAAGGTAGGGATATTGTAACACTCTCTGAAAATATTATACTGTAAGACAAATGGATGGTTATATGGTCCATCTCAAGCATGCTTGTGTAAAGTCTTAGCATACTTATATTCCACATTGGGTTTACATTCCTTTATTACGAGTAAGTATGTTTTGCTTCAAGCATTGATCATGCATGCCATATTGATATTACACTATCTCTTGCTTATGTTTATTCATTTTGATTATGTTACCAATTCCATGTTGCATTGCATCCTACATATTTAGCATATTTAAACCTAATAACACATACTTTATGAATACATGATGTTACCATGTAGGAACAGGAGCTCTTTATGATCATCCTCCATATGGTTAGTTTTAGACATCTTGAAGTTAAACTTTGTTGAGTACTCAAGTTCGGGGACACTAGCTATGCAACTATTTCTTATGTTATCTCTTTATGTTGAACTCTTCATAATATGGAGGTGACCCTAGAAAGTGTCTTGGCCCCTGCCCGTTCTATGTTTAGAGGTGTTATTGTACAAGTAATGTAATTATGCTTGAGCATTAACTATTCTATGGTTTATACTATTAAAGACTTCCCTTAGTCCCTCTATCCTTATTTATACTCTCTTGGTGTTGATTACTTTGCTTCCGTGACCAAGGATGTGTAGTTGATATGCTAAGAGGCTTGTTTGGGTCTCTTAAGGTTCTCATTCGCCTTGTCACTTTTGGGACTTAGGCTTGGATCATGGAAAACTTGGTATCAGAGCACTAGGTTATTATTGGAACTAGGAGTCCGATATACTGTGTCAATTAGAGTTTTATTCATAGTTGTGAAGTATGCCACAACTATGTATAGGAGGCTATATGATGCATTTTGGGAAATGTTTCACTTCTTTATGGTCTATATATGACTTAGTTGTAGGGTACTTTTCCCCCTCCCCCCTTCCCCAGATGAATGATTTTTGCTCTTCTAGATCATGTTTCTTCAATGTGGGAGACTAAGGAGGGCGTATGCACCTGTGGGATAATCAGGTTACTCTGCTCCTCAAGCTCCTTAAGATGGAGTGGCTACTAAAGTTGAGTTCCGGAATGCTATTACTATTTTGGTACATGCAATGACCAACCAAATTCATCAATTGGCCCAAGCTCCTAATGCTTTTACTCGGTCCTCATGGTGAGAGATTTAGCTAGGATGAACCCATCGGAGTTCCATGGGTCTAAAGTGGATGAGGATCCTCAAGATTTCCTTGACGAGGTGTATAAGGTATTGTATATAATAGGGCTTAGATCAAAAGAAAATGCGGAGTTGCCAGCCTACAAACTCAAGGGGGTGGCTCAAATTTGGTTCACCCAATGGAAGGTAGAGAAGGGGAATGATAATGTGATCTTTTGGGAAGAGTTTAAGGTGGCATCTCTCAACTTGTTTTTCCCCCTTAAGCTGAGGGTGGCCAAAATGATGGAATTTAAGAATTTAAAGAAAGGAACTACGAGTGTGAGGGAGCACGCCCTCAAGTTCAATCAACTCTCCAATTATACACCACAATTGATGGCCAGGCCGAGTTCTTAGATGAATAAATGTGTCTACTTGGTTAATAAAGATTGTCGTTCCACCATGTTGATAGGTGATATGGATTTTTCACACCTCAGATTTATGCCGAACAATTATAGGAGGTAATGCTTAGAAAGAGAAGGAGTGGTGAGTCTAAAAGGACTCGATTTGAGGATGATCGATTTCAACAAGTTATTGAGTTTAAAGGATAAGGATCCGCTAGTGCTCCAAATAAGTGGGATGTTAAGGATAGGGCACAAACCTAAGGCTCCAAGGGGGTGATGATGTGCTGACTCATCTTAGATGCCCAAAATGTGGGAGGAATCAAAGTGGCATTTGTTAGAGGAACACAAGTGCATGCTTTGGGTGTGGTACGATGGGCCACAAATTTTCAGATCGTCCATATGCTCAAAACAAGGGTAAAAGTAGTAATGTTGATCAAGGTAGTGCTCCAAGACATGATCAATTCTATGATCTTCAAAGGATAAAAGGAGGGGATGAGGCGCCCAAGGGTTTTCTTGATTTTATTGTGCATGCCTTGATAGTTCTGGGAGTCACTGTTTCTCTCATTATTCTATTGTGCTAACAAGTATCATGTGTGTGTCTCGAATAGTTATGTTAGTGTTTTTGTTGTCCACCCCTTATTAATGTGTCTATTATGGCTAGAAAGTCTATAGGAGGATTTCCCTATCTCATTATTACATAAACTGTTGTTTTGAGTTGTTGAACTTGGCATGGTAGATTTGAGGTTCTCCTTAGGGTAGTTGGGTTACATGTTATCATGCTTCTATTGGTTGTAGAACCTGTAATGTTAATTTTCAATTTCCTAAGGAGTCCTCACTTGAGTCGGAAAGTTGTAAAGTGGTAAGTACGGGTAGATTCATTTATTGTCGTAGGTCCAAATTGATCTTTCAGGGTTGCATTTATTATATTGTAAGGGTTAGGGATGATGAGTCTAGAATCCTTCCTATGGTGTCAGTTCTAGTGGTCAATGAGTTTCTTGGTGTCCTTTTCAATATTTTGAATTTGTGGTAATATCTTTTGGTTGACCTATTCTCCTTCTATATTTGTGGATCTCTTCAATATGGTCTTTAAACTCTACCTTGATATATGTGTGGTAGTTGGTGGTTAGTATGTTTATTTATTTTTTTCAAAATAAAGAAGAGCTTGTGAGTCTTTTAAATATAATATTACAGGGCTTGAGGGATGAGACATCATTTCTAGTTATGATAAGTGTGGATCTTGAGTAACAAAAGGTAGTTAAAGAAGTACATCGGTTTGCTAGATTTGGAATGGCATTGGATGAAGTTGAGAATGGTAGTGTAATGGTTTGATGGTTCCAAAATCAATTTTGGTTGAAGAGGTGAATTTAGGGAAAGACATTGATTTCGTCTTACTAAGAGTTGAATTCTTTTGTGTAAGGTGGTGAAGTGGAGGTTTTTCTCCCAAGGGTGAGATGATGTTCTTAGCTACTAAGGTAGCCTATGTGTGGTTGTGTTGATGAATGGTACTTTTTAAAGTCCCACCCAAGATGGGTATGGTTCGATTTGGCAAAAAAGAGATTTATGCCTGAAGCTTGTTGGTCCTTATAGGGTTTTGAGAAGATGTGATGGTGGCTCGAGAGCTATATAACTCTTTGAGGTTGTGGATGTTATGGAGGATGAATTGACTTATGAGAAGGTACCTGTGGAGATATTTGATGGACAGGTAGGATGGTTGCTAAATGAGGATGTAGTGCTCGTCGAGGTCCTTTGGGAGGATCGTCAAATAGAAAGTATCACTTGGGGATCCTGAGAGGCCATGAAGGGGCAATATCCACACCTCTTTCACTCTATTCAAGCTTAAGATAGTAAACTAAGTCCCTTTTATAATTTCAGGTCTTGAGTTTCAGCCCTTATGTCATTTTGCATGTATTCTACAAGTTTATGGTGATTTAGGAATTTAGGTAGAGATTTTTGAAAATGATACTTAAGTGCATTTGTTGCATTCATATATAGTTAAAATCACCATGATTACTTTTCTTGTGTATGTTTCTTTGATAGTCAGGGATGAATGTTCTCCCAAAGGGGAGATATTATGACACCTAGCAACCCCATGCTCTCATGTACCCATGTATTAAGCCTCATTTGTTTAGGTGGGGAGTGTATTAAGGTCGTGGGAGATATCTAGTACTTAGAAAAGTTCAAGACTTCCCTATGAATTGAGTTTTAGGTATTGATTTATGCAAAGGTTAACTTTAAATGAGGATAAATTTTAGCTCATAGGAATATGGGTGACCCATGATAGGTCAAATGAAAGCCTTTTGTATAAGGTTTCTAACGCACTTAGTTTCACCTCATTTCGAGTTTGGATGAAGGAGTTATGACAGTTTTTATGGACACTCCCGTGCAGTGATACCAGATGGGCACCTATATGGACAGTGAGGCTTTGTACAGACCATGTCGACTGACTTGATCTGGAAAAAACAATTTTTGTTCTAACAGTTAGGGCACAAGCCATGTCGCTCACCACTGATCATGTGGATAGCCATAGGGATGTGTAAGTAAGGCATAGTGGGCATGCAAGGAAGTTGTTGACCATGTGTCATGCTACGACCATTCTCACGGATTGTGGAAACCTTCACGAGTCATGGTCCCTAGCATGGAGCCTCCTAGCAACATTTTTCTTGACTAAGTATAGCTCCATAGGCCTCTACATAGACTGCGTAAAGCCACACGACCCATGGAGTCCCCAGTATATGTGACGATTACGTTAATTTTTCCCAAGTGTTCCAACTCCTAACTTTTTGACTAAGTATCACTCCACAGGATCTCATAAGACCCATGGAGTACCACACGGGCCATGAGGCCCGAAGTGAAGCATCACTTTGTCAATTTTCCCTCCGTTCACTAATGGCATTTTCGTGAATTTAATATATTCTAATGACCTTTTTGTACTTTCAATGCTATCTTAACCACCGGAAAAGACCTAAGCCCTATTCAAAAGGATCAAACTTTTCCTTCTCAACTTGAATACACTATCAAATTCTCTCAAGAGCCTTCACTAAAACCCCAATAGCAATTCAAGGGAACTCAATTAGCAAGTTTTGGGTTCCAAGACCCCCTTCAAAGCTTCAAGTCTTTCTCAACCCAATTTCAAGAAATTCAAGGTCTAATGTATGTGGGCTTCAACCATTGGGTCCTTTAACACATAGTCCCCAACCTTCTCTTTTTTTATTTTATGTAAATTGCATGTTTGCAAGTTAGATTATCTATGGGTATCTTTTATATGAAATTTGATTATAAACTATGTTAGGGTTTTATAAAAACTTGATTGTTTATGCATGTTTTGAGCTATGAATCTATGATCTATAATGAGATTTAATGAGAGGTTCAAATGTATCTTATATGAGGGTGTTACCAAGTGTTGGTGGGTTGATTTTCATAAAGATTTCTCATATGATTTCACTCTTAAACCGCATGATTTTGAATGAACATTACACACCCACCAAATGTTTTATAAAATGTCTGGTTAAGGGTTCTTGAGTTATTGAGGGTCTATTGCATGGCTTATGAGTTAAATAACTTTATGATGATGAAAGAAATGTGTGTATGTGTTAAATTCATGAAAAGTACATACGACATTATAAATTAACTGTTCGACTCCCATGCTTGTTATGTTCTTAGGAAAAAGAGAAGTTCATTCTTGATACTTTAATGTGATTGTTTGATGAACTATTTTCTTGACTCCTACTGAAAAGATGATATCGTAAGGTATGGATATTCCATAAGATCTGCAGAAAAGGCTATGTTGTAAGGTAGGATTAGTCATCGTCCCTACCAAAAATATTATATCATAAAATGAGGACATCCTATAACACCTACCGAAAAGACCATTCCATAAGGTACAATCCATTATTCCTACCAATAAGATTATATCATAAGGTAGAATAATTTGTAGCTCCTACCTAAAAGATTGTATTGTAAAGTAGGGACATCTTACACTACCTACCGAAAAGGCTATGTCGTAAGGTAGGGGTATTATAAACACTCTCTAAAAAGGTAATAACGTAAGGCGAGTGTGTGGTTATATGGTCCATCTAAAGAATGTTTGTGCATGTTCCGAGCATACTTTTATTCCATATTGGGTATAAATTCCTTGATTATGACGTTGTATGTTTTACTTCAAGTATTGATCATGCATGCCATATTGATATTACACTATTTGTTGCTTATGCTTATGCATTTTGATTATGTTATCAATCCCTTGTTTCATTACATCCTACATACTTAGTACATTAAAACGTACTAATACATACTCTATGCCTACATGATGTTACCATATTGGAAATGGAGCTCCTCACGATCATTCTTCATGTGGTTACCTTTGGACATCTTGAAGTCAAGATTTGGTCAGGGACACTAGTTATGCCACTCTTCCTTATGTTATCCCTTTATGTTAAACTCTTGATACATACTATAAGGGTGAGCCCGAAAACTATCTTGGCCTCCACCCTTTTGATGTTTAGAGGTGTTGTTGCACAAGTGATGTAATTATGCTTGAGCTTTGACTCTTCTATACTTTATGCTATTAAAGACTTCCCTTAGTCCCTTTCTCCTTATTTATACTCTCTTGATGTTGATTACTTTGCTTTCACGACTAAGGATGTGTGATTCATATGCTAAGAGGCTTGTCTGGGTCCCTTTTGCTTTCCATTAGCCGTGTCATGTCAAGGACCTAGCCTTGGGTCGTGACATTACTATTGGCCAACTCATGGAAAATGGTTTTTCTCTTGTGTTTAGAGATAATTATTTTTAAGATTTATGACAAAATAGAGGCAAATCAAGTCACTGCTGGAGTAAATAGGATAAAAATAAACTTTCCTTGACAACTTCATTCCAATGCATTCAAAAATAAAGTTATAGTTGATTCATGGCTTTTGCACAAATGGTTTTGTTACTTGAATTTTCATGGTTTGAAGCTACTCAATCAAAAATATATGGAGCAAGGACTTCCTGAGATAAAAACTAAGATGGATCCACGTGTATATTGTGTTATGGGGAAGCAACATAGAAAGTCTTTTCCACAAGTGAAGTCTTGGAGAACAAGTATATTCTTGGACATACATATATTTTCAAACTAATAAAGACTCCATCTCTAGGAAGCCAAAGGTATTTTATAATCTTTATTGATGATTATTGAAGGATGAATTATGTTTATTTCTTAAAAGAGAAGTCAGAAACATTTGCTAGATTCAAGAGATTCAAAGGCCTCATTGAGAAGCAAAAGGATTGCAACATTAAAACCATTCGAATAGAAACAGAGAAGACAAATACACACGTAGCAAATTTGAAGAATATTATAAAAATGATAGTATTGAGAAGCAACTTAAAGTAAGGAACATATAAGACTCCATTTATGGCTTAGGAGAGATGCAAGAGATAAGCTTGGAAAAATTAGACTATTGATATTTACGAGGGGTCTTATGACTTGTAAGTTGTACTATGGTCCATAAAGTAAGTCTTGTAGAATCTAGCAAACTTGGTGAAACTTGGATCTTTCTTAAGTTCGAATTACAACTCATCACATGACATATTAATCACTCTACAAATCCGCAATAGAGGTTTTGTGGTAAATTCCACTAACTCAAACTTTAGAACCCTTAGTTTATGAAAGGTTGTTTATTGCTCATAGATTGGTAAATGTCCTATAGATAGGGTCTTATGGACCCGTCCATCCAGAATCTTAATAGGGATAAATTTGACCTTTTCTCTTCCTCATTAGTCCAAACTTCATTGTTTTAACCCGACCTATGTCCCTTATCAAGTTACATAACCCTAAGAATGCAAGCTAGCATTCCGAATTCCTAATCATCGACCAAGGTTTTTCTATCTCCTATCATCAAGGTTTGATTGTGGGAACCTTCCTTCCCACAAGACCAACCAATCCTCTTTCCAAACTACATGAATTTTTAGATTATTTTATGGGTATTCATGAACTCTAGGTTATGATAATACTGTGATGCAATGTATACATGCCTTCAATATGGGTTCGTCAAGAAATGATGATTTATGCTAAAATATTTTTGGGGTTTTCATTATACTAAAACAAGGGTTTTACTAATATAGTGGTGGGTTAATATGAAAATGTTAAATGAGTTGATTTCACTACTATCTTGTCTCATACTCTTGGATTGCATGGTGTTTAAGTGCATGTGCATATACCCACGACATTTGACTAAGGTTGCATGATGAATCCTATGAATGAATTATTATTACATGGATTTCAAGACAAGCACATTATGATAAATTATGGGCTCCCAAGCATGTATTAAGCTCATGAAAAGTTTCTTTGATTTGCATGTAAAATGTTGAGCCCTTATTCTATATCTCTACCCTCATGTGAGTAAATAATGTCTACATGAAGGGGTCAAGCATGATAACTATTTTACCCTCATTTACAAACTCTCACTAAAAGAGGTCTAGCATATTAAAATCTCTACACTCATGTATAATGTGATGCCTACTAGAAGGGGTCAAGTCTACGCATTATTTCTAACTTTTAGTACAAATTATATGTCATGTGTAGGGGTCATGTATTTGAATGAGCTAATCATGCCATGTCATTGTGTCTTTTATCATAGGTTTATATTATGTTCCCTAAATGGACATTTACTAGTATATCCAACTAGGTCAAGTTGCCCACAATGTGGGGTAAAGGTTGGACTAACATAGCAAGTAGACTACTCCTTTATTCGATGTGGAGTAAACTTCAGGATTCCAAGTAGTAGATCCCTTGTTCAGATATGTCGTTTAGAGTCTTCTCCCACATAAGTAACATACATTATGCGTGTTTGATTATCTTCATGCATGGTTTAATTCAAGCATTGGTTATGCATATCATAATGAGCTTATGTCTATTGATTATGGTTATACATCTTGATTATTATGGCTTATGTTTCTTGTTGTATTGCACCCCGCATGCTTAGTATATTCCAAGTAGTAAAAACTACTTTTGCGTACATGGTCTCACTATGTACGAACTGGAGTTTCTATCCATCCTCCTCTTCCACAGGGTTCGCAAGATCATTTATGATTGCTACTGTTGAGTCCTCCATATCAGGAATAACATCAAACCTTTTGTTATAAGGTATTTATTTAGACTCTCTTTTATCTTTGAGGGTTAGCTCGGGAGATGTCTTGGCCCTCATTCCACTCATACAAGAGGTTCTCCTTTCTCTTTCATGTTTCCACTAAACTAAGGACGTACCATGTATGCTTAAGAGGCTTGTTTGGGGACTCCCTTCTGGTTTCCTTTAATTGTATCACATCTAGGACTGAGGCTTGGGTTGTGACAAGCTTGGTAACAAAGTAGTAGGTTTATATATAGTCCTCATAAATCCAACACACAGCATCAAGTAAAGTCTTCTTCATGGTTGTGAAACATGCCATAACTATGAATGGGAGGCTATGAGGAGTTTTAGGAAATTGTTCACTTCTTCATGATCTACGTTGTGCCCTATAATTAAATGTCACAACCCAACCCTAAGCCCTATATATTACACCGTGCAAGGGGAACCTAAAAGGACCCCAAGCAAGCCTCTTAGAACATCATTACACATCCTTGGTCGCGAAAGCAATAATAACATCACAAAAGAGTAAGAATAGGGGCAACAGGACTAAGCGAAAAGCTTGTACAACATCATAATCAAGAGACAATATTCAAGATCATATTATAGACATCAAAAACAAAAGATTCAAGGCTCTTAACATAGATACATAACATTTCCAACAAACATCTCCACTATATAGATAAGAGTGGAGGCCAAGACCAGAAATCGGGCTCACTCTCATAGTCAAAATAAAAAGTAAAGAGTGTTTCAATACATATTAAGAGCAACACATATTAAGGTCCCCAAAGTAGAGTACTCATCAACTAGCTTTAGTAGTATCGAACTAACCACGCTGAGGAGGAGGATGACCAACTTGGTCACCAGTTCCTACATGGTGACATCATGTAGGCATAGAGTATGCGTTAGTATGTTTGAATGTACTAAGTATGTAGGATGCAATGCCACCAGAGATAGACATCATAATCAAAATGCATAACAATAGGTAATAGACATCATATTACAATATAACATGTATGACCAATGCATAAGTAAACCATGCTTAAGTAACTCATGCTCATATAGGGTATTATATATGTAGAAGAGACCAAACTAGCTTTTGAAGGTACAATCGCCTTGGTGACTGATGATGGTTCACCCCATCACACTTATGGTATGGTAAAACCCCCTCACATGATTGATGATAATCACATCTTATCACCATGGTGGTGATGAACAAAGCCCTCACATGGTTGATGAGTACAAACTTCCACCTTAGTTACGCGGGCTCTTGTCGCCCTGGATCAAGTACGGTCTAATGCAATACTTTATATAGAGTATATCATATACATAAGCTCTTTTCATCATCATATAGTCAATTATATCATATCTCATACTTTGGACCTTCAACTTCTCAAGAAACCACATCGAGACATTTTATGAAACACTTAGAGTGTGTTTAATGATAGTATAAAACCATGAAACATAAAGATGAAATCATGCAAGAAAATCTATTCTACAACCATCAATTATCACCTTACAACACCTTCAAGTAACATACATCAAAATCCCTCATCAATTCTTACAATATGTCTAAGATTTATAACTCATAACATAGCAAAACAATCATAATTTCTCATAGTTTTAACATAATGTGTAGTGAATTTAATAATAAGCAAGACCCATTTGTAAATCAATTTTAAATCATGCAATTTGAGTAAAAGGAGGCTTGTGTATCATGGGTGGAAGGAACCTATGAAAGATACCGCCATACATTAGCTTATAGATGAACTTGGTAAAGATTGGAGATTGAGTCTTGGAGCTTGAAGAACAACCTTGAAGGAGAACCTTAGCTTGGGATAAGGGTTTGGGACTTGAATTTTGGGACTAAAAATATGGCTAAGTGTTTGAGTGAGTATTGAGAAATATTTTGGATGATATGAGGGTGAAATAAGGCTAAGTATGGGTAAAAATAAGTTTGGGAAGACTTAGACCCAATACTTAGAAGTCATGGACCGAACTTAAAAAAATAGTACCCAAAATAGGAAGAGGCGCGTCATGGAGGCGACGCGAAAACCTCACTCGAAATTGCACGATAGGATTTTTGAGTTTTGATATGGTTGCTCTATAATCATGCTTAGACCCTTCCCCCTCTAATTTTGACCCCCTGAACTACAATATGAAGTCAGATTTTTGAAATAATCAATGAATTTTGAGATATATGAAATTTAAAATTCTGGGCATTCTAAGGCACATTTTCAGGCTTTGGGGATATTTCATTAAAATAATATTTCCTTTCCTAAAGGATGGTCTTTTGCTCTTATAGATCATGTTGAAACCAAGTAGAATGGCTCAAAGAGCTCCCTCACCTGAGGTAGGCCCATCTCATTTGGCTCCTCAAGCTCCTTAAGAGAAAGGGGTTACTCATGCCGAATACAAGAATGTCATCCCTATGTTAGCACAAGCCACGACCAACCAATTGAATAAAGGAGCCCAAGCTATTCATACTCCCACCTCAGCTTCGAGATATAGGGATTTCACAAGGTGAACCCTCTGGAGTTTTATCAAGATAGAGAAAGAGCCACAAATTGTTTTTGATAAGATAATACAAAATGGTTCTTGTTATGGGGGTGAGCTTAGAGGATAATGTAGAATTTGCAACATATCAACTCAAAGGTGTTGCACAAGTGTGGTTTACCCAATGGAAACTTGAGAGGAGAAATGATGATCTTATCCCATGGGAGGAATTTAAGGTCACCTTCCTCAACTGATTCTTCCTTATTAAATTGACAGAAGCAAAAATGATAGAATTCATGAATCGTAAACTAGGCTCCATTAGTGTGAAGGAGTATTCTCTCAAAGTTAACAATCTCTCAAAATATTCTTCTCACTTCTTTGCCATCCTTATGGCAAGGATGAACAAATTTGTATTGGGTATATCCAATTTGGTTAACGAAGAATGTCGCACTATTATGCTTGTGGGTGATATGGACTAGACATGGCTCATGACATATACCAAGCAACATGAAGATGAGAAGCTTCGGACGAGAAGGAGTAGTGAGTCCAAGAGGGCTTGATATGGCGGTGTCTTCCAAGGTGCTAATGGTGGTCGTTACCAACAAGGTCACAAATTCCAAGTCTAAGGATCCTTCAATTCTCAAAACAAAGGTTTGATAATGATAGGGTGTCAAACCTTAAGGCCCAAGGTGGTGTTAGTGGATGACTCTTCCAAGGTGCCCAAAGTGTGGAAGGAACCTTAGAGATAAATGCTCGAGGGATTCGAATGCTTGCTATGGGTGTGGAAGTGTAGGGCACAAGAATTTTGTTTTCCCCTATGCTAGAAACAAGGATAAGGATATTCATCCTCAAAGACAAGGTGCTTATGTTGATCAAAGGGCACAAGGTGGCCGTTAAGGGGGTTCTCCACATCACAACTAGTTTATGCCCTTCAAGGAAGGAAAGGAGCGAAGGAGGTGCCCGATGTTGTTACTAGTATGTGAAAGCTTTAAGATTGTGATGTGTATGCTTTATATGATCTTGGTGCTACTCTCTCTTACATTTCTCCTTTTTTTGCTAATAAGCTTCATGTGTGTCCCAAATTTTTGCCTAAATCCTTTGAAGTGTCTACCCCCATTGGTGAGTCCATTATATGTAAAAGAGTCCATAAGGATTGTCCTATGTCTATATTGTATAAAGTGTTGCCTTGTGATTTCGTTTAACTCCATATGGTGTATTTTGATGTCAATCTTGGGATAGATTTGTTACATGCATTTCATGCTTCCATTGATTATAGAATTTGTACGATTAATTTCCAATTTCCTAATGAGCCCTTCTGTAAGTGGGAAGGTCATAATCCATCGTTCATGGGTAGATTCATTTCTTGTCTTATGGCCTAGAAATTGGTTACCAATGGTTGCATCTATCATATTATAAGTGTTTGGGATATTGAGTCTAAAGTTCCTCATATTGAGTTGGTTCTAATTATTAATGAGTTTCTTGATGTTTTTCCCGATGAACATCCTGATGTGCCTCCCATAAGGGAGATAATTTCTGTATAGATCTCCTCCAAGATACTTAACCCATTTCCGTTCCTCCTTACCATATTTTCATGACTCAAGCATAGGGCCTAGCCATGACACAGTGAATGGGAATCTTAACGGACCCCAAATAAGACTCTTAGCATATCATTCAAACATCCTTGGTCGTAGAAGAAAAATAAACAGCACAAGAGATATAAATAAGGGAAGCGAGACTAAGGGTAGTCTTCATATTTATAAAAGTATGAAGGTGCCAAGCTCATAGCATAAGTACATCAATTATCCAACAACACATCTAACATGGAATAGAGTGGGGGCTAAGTCACTATCCGAGCTCACCCTCATAGTAACAACCATTCAGCATAACGAAATATCAAATAACAAGAGTAGAATCGATAATGTCCTCTGACTTGAGGACTTACTAAATCGTATCTTCCAAAGTACCTAACTAGACATAAGGTGGATGATCAAGTGGTGCTCCAGTCCCCTACATGCTAATATCATATAGGCATATAGTATGCATTAGAGCGTTTGAATGTTCTAATTATATAAGATGCAATGCCACAAAACATAAGCTGAAACACCCTATAAAGACCATAAAAATATACTACGAAAATACCCATAATCATAATTTTAATATATCTCAAAATTCGTGCATGATATTGAAAATCTGACTTCATAATCTTAACTTTATCAAGGGGAAAAATATAATGGGAAATAGGAATAACCTTGATTTTAGAAGACCAATAGAAAAAATACTTTTCACTAAGTTTTCGCAAAATAGTAGGCATTCGCATTGGCTCCGCAACGCGGACTTGTCGCGAAGCAGTGTTATGACTTCCTTAATTTTGTTCTTTCAGTCGAAGGTATTAGAATCTTGGCCCCATGTACATGTATGCATAAAAACACCTATACTTAGCCATTTTTCCACTCTATATCACTCAAGACACTCTCAAAAGTCTCTCCAAGACTTAACAAAATATTTTATCCATATTCAAGTGTCACAAGCTCAATTACGAGTCTCAAGGACTCCATTCAAGCTTCAAGTCTCCTTCAAGTGTACATCAAGAAAACCCATGTTTTAGTTATTTGGGTTTCATTCATGGGTTCTGATGATGGTCATGCTACAATAAGAAATCGATCGCTATATGTAATTAACCTAACAGAGGTTAGGGGCGAATCCACAGGGAATACAAGGCTTGATTATAATATTTCACTACTAATCATTCCTAGTATCGATAACTACAATCTCTAAATGGTGGGGGTTTGTTGTGATTCAAAGACAACTTAAAAATGAACACTAATTTAAATTTGGGAAAACACCAAATTTTAGGGGCAACTTGGGAACATTGTTGCCCATGTCTCATTGACTCAATTAGCCTAGGTAACATAACATTGATCAGTGAATAGCATATAGGATGGTAACTTAGTTTCTTGTAGCCCTCTTGTGAAGGTGAAGGTCGAACTTAACCATGGCCCTTTGTTAGCAACCATGGTGTGCCAACTACCATTACCTATTGTCCCAGTCAACCTCTCCTAGGTCAGGTTTAGTCGATTTGATGGGAAAATAACAACTGAATCCTGTCATCTACTACCCTTTTCATATTCGTCACTACCTTGGTGGGGATAGTGATAGTAGGTAGGGTTTTTGTTAGCCACCTCCAAACAACATTAATCATGACGGAAAATAAACAATACATGCAAAACCCCAATCATAGACAGGCACAAAACCTAGGTCAACTCAAGTCAACCACCCATGGTTCCGACAACCCCAAGTTATGGGTGTTTAGCTACTCATAGCTAATATAAAACACAAAAAAATGCACATAATAGTCATAGTTGAGAGTTTCACCAATAACAATAGAGAAGATAAGCATAACAAGTTGCAAACCTACAAGCTTGATTGATCAACAATAAGTACAAAGAAAGAGTTGAAATCTACAAAATGGGTTTCCTAAAGAGTACAATAATCTACTCTAAAAAACTAAGAAAAACTTCAAAATATAATGAAGAAAAATCTACTATTCAAAAAGCTCCCTTCAAAAACCTAAATTAAATTATTTTATAGTATTTACAAAGCAACCCTAGAAATTATGCAGAAAAGACATTTGGCATCTGATAAATTTCGCACTTATAGGTCGTAGGTTAGCCTACGAGTCATAGTCGGGGTCTCATATCAGGTTCTTGGCATCTTGGACTTAAATGGTAAGAGCCATATGTACGAGTCATTACTTGAGCTATGAATCATATGTTGGTCTTGTAGTCTTGGTCTTCAGGTTTTGGTCCAACATTTTGGATCTCAGAGTCTCGTTAGGAGTCCACCTCTACGAGTCTTAGTATGCATTACAACTAGTAGGATAGGCTCATAAGGGTGACCTTCACTTGGTAGATTTCTTATTTTTGATCTATGATTCCTTGCTAGGACATAACCTATGACTCATAGCATGAGCTATGACTCATAGGAGGCCTCACATGGCCTATGCTTCAGCAAAATCTGCAACGTTTCTTCAAAATCATGCCAACCTAATTTTTCTGCAAGATTAACATAAGAACACATCAAAACACTAAAAAGTCACTTCAAGAACTCACTAAATCCTTGTTTTAGGCCTCAAATGTATTGTAATTTGACAACACATCAACACCCTCAACATAGAATTATTGCTTGTCCTCAAGCGACGACTCAATCTATGCAGACAAAGAGAAATACATAGCAGTTATATCAATGGCATATACAACAGCTCGTTTGATTCAAGTACACAACAACTATTTTTAAAACAGGATTGCCAAGTTATTTAGCAAACTAGAACATCATGGAAGACGTGACAATCTAACTTTGACAAGCTAAGGAGCATCAACCATCCAAAATCACCGATATAGTCATATGCTACTCAAGTAGTGCAACTGCCCTCACTATAAAGAAGTCCCTTATATTCACTCTAGAACATTCAGAAAGCAGGGACTAAGGAAACATTCTCACGCTCACAATTGAAATTCATGCACAATGACTAACACGATAAGCTTGCCTTATACTCATTTTTCTGGCTTAGTGATAAATTTTAGGTGGATCACTTTAAGACTTAAAGGCTTGTAACATAGGCTCAAGGTGCTTTGGTGCAGCATTTTTGGCAAGTAGTAACTAAAATCTATCCTTGAATCATGTTTACAAACACTTTTTACTTTCATTATCCAACCCCTTTTTCATCAATCCCTCTTTGTTCACTTGCTTTAAACTTTTCTCAAGTGCTTTCTATCTCTTTTTCAGCGGTGCCTTGATTTCAAACACATTTTTGCTTCTTTTTGTCAATTAAGGGCACTTTTTCTTCTTCTCCTTCACTCGATTCATGCTTTTTCATTTCTTTATTTGATTTCCAAACTATCCACTTTATCACTTTTACTTTACCACAGTAAGGGCCACTCTCAACTTTGGCTTTTAGCCTCAGGTGAAGTACATAATATCTATACCTCAAACCAAGGACCCCAACTGCAGCCACCCTTAACTTAGGCCTTTGCCCTAAATCAAGGTTCACATGTTCAAGGATAGACCAGGGATAATATCAAGGTATTCCATTAGACAGTGTTAAGCTAGTAAGGTATCAGGAAAGAATGAGTACATGATAAGCTCAAAATTTTGGAAAAAGGGACTCGCTTACTTAACTGCTGGGTTATTTTTAGGCTAAAAGTGGTTTAACTCAAAGAACAAAGGCCTAAGACCCTTTCCATATCCACCACATAACCAAACCAACTTTAGAGTAACAAGGCAAGTTTTGAGTCCATACAAGATACTTGAATGCAGCAAAATAAGCTCACAACACACATGACAATTGCATCCACAATCAAGTATAGACTCACAGGTCATGCTTTTAGTCTCATCTTACCTTCAGAATATGAGAACAAACATTGCTAGATACTCACTAATGTATGAATACATCAATACTCACAACCTCAAAAATTTTGAGGGTACCTAATTTTTTGTATCAAAAGTTTAAAGAAAATCTAGGAACTATGTATATATTATTACAAAATAACATTACTATGAATTTACCCATTATCTATACTACCTAAACATGCCGATTAAACAGAAAAATAAACATCTACAAGGGAAAAGTACCATAACATCCACCACCCCACCAAAATAAGATACTTTGTCCTTAAAGTAAAGACAAGAACAAAAACAAATCATGTTTATATAGAAATATATATACATACATTCGTTAAACCAAAATAGACATCCAAAGTAAAAGTAAAATTAACATTCACTAGTAAAAGTGACTCCTGCACCACCTCCTTAGGTATGGGCTCCTCCTCCTCAGTTCTTGGCCTCTTCGTGGTCAGATTTGGATCAGCATGCTCTAGAGGTCTCTTTCTTCTAGTGTCCAGTCAGTCAGCGATGTAATCAAATGCCTCATCTCCTACCAGTGCTCCCTCTGAGGCTAGAATAGGGACTGTTAACATCTATAATAAGTTGCACTTGATCCTGGCCAACTCCTCAATCACAGCACTTGTGTCAATAGGCCTAGCACCCTTGAGTGTCTTCAGGACTCAAGCCTTGATTGCATCAACATATGTATCAACTACTCTAGCTCTATCATCAACTAAATCTCGGGAAAATGCCCACATCCTCTCCTTGGTATCTCGAACAGGTTGATCAATCAACAGCCAGACCCGTGCTAATAACTCTTGCAACCGGCCTTCTACTATATCCAGCCTACGTAATAAAGCCTGAAAAGTAATAGTAGAGAAAAGAGGGTTGACCTAAAATATAGTTATTACTGGTGTTGGGGTGATGGTGGATAGTGTAGACTCGATCTCAGCTGCTGGTGTGGGCTCTATAGTAGCTGGAGTATTACCTTTAGGAGCTGGAGGTGTGCCAGCAACCTTTGGCTCGATCGAAAATGGCTCTAGGATAAGGGTTGGGATAACTCGAGGTAAGGCCACTGGGTTCTCATCAGCCTTTATCAGGATGGGATCCATAGTGCATATGGCCTCTACATGAGGGTCCCAGTGAGGGTCAATAGGAACACCTACTACATGGCATAGTCCATGAATCAAAATTAGAAATGATAGTGAGGTGCTCATCCAAACTGCAGCCTCTTGAATCTGCTCTAACATGATCTAGACCAAATCTATAGCATACCTAGCTAGAAGGCTGGCCAATAATATCGCTCTCTCAAGGGTGATCACATTATACATAAAAGTTAGCCTAATACTCCAGTGGATAATAGACCACTAGAACTTGGCTTGGAATGAGATGTGGGCTTTTACTATAAGATCTCATGGTTTGTGGCATACGTCGGCTCAATACCCTCCTCACTAATTTGGCTAGCGATCCACCACAGAAGCTCAGTCTTAGCCCTGATGTCCTTCCTAGTCACTGATGTCCTCATCTTCTCAATACGGCTATCGTACTCTGTGGTGGATTGAGGGGTTGTATAAGCAGGACCAAACTGCATGCGTTGGATTATCTCCTCTAAGATATCAACTCTCTTCCCCTAGACTGTCACCACTTGTAGCCTCGGCGGCTCGATTGGTCTTTTGTTCTTTGGCAACCACTAGTGGAGTATAGCAAGGTACGCCACATGGAACTCATGGACTATGTAAAGGGAATATTTTCCTAGTTACTATGTTGTCCACCTAAGTCCATGTTGATCTAATCTGGCATCTAATACGGGTACTCTATCTGATCCCGCAGTATTTAACTTGGATTTATCATGAAACTGACCAACTGGCTTGCCATGCCCTTTATCCTCTAATACCTAGTCATATATTTCTCTCATTCCACGGATACACCATCTACGATCAATTGGAGGTTGGGACTGGACCTCCTCCTGCTAGGTCTGGGAGGTGTTTTGTAACTCAAACTCAGAGCCTAAATATGAGGGGGTCATCTGTGGCAAGCTACTGTCTGACCCATCCCCATTGTCCTGATGCTCCTCCTCTTAAGACTGGGAGGAACTAGTCACTTCCATGGGTGTCCATCCTGCAAGCTCTCGTGTCTGAGGTCGATTGGCCTCTAGATATAACCTGACTTTGTGGACTTCCACAGAGCCCTTAGATTGCTCGGTGTAGGAGGATTCTTCTCGCAACCTCTATTGAAGAGGTTGAATAGCCCGTTTGTATTTTGGAGGCATTTTCTCTGTAAACAACCCACAAAACATTATTTAAGTTCAAGATGTTTGATCCACTGAAATACTAAGCAAAGAACAAGAAACAACAAAAACTAACAAATAATTATGCATTGATGCAACTGCAGATATGCAGGTATGAGTGTAGTTATGACCTATAAGGTGACCTACAACTCGTATACTAGCCTCGTATTGCCATTTATTCCTTTAAAAATGCTTTCTAATCATAGATATGAGATGTAGTTATGACTCTTAGGTTGACTGATGAGTCGTAGTCCTGGTCTCATACCTATATCTATAAACATTTTCAAAACTTAACAAAGTTTACGAGACCCTCCCTATGAGTCATACCAAGTAGTACAAATCATGTATGGATCTTATATGAGAAATATGAAGGTATTATAGGTGACTTATGCTTACTACAATGGGCCACTATGACTCTTATAGGAGCTTACAAATTGTAGGAGTGTCTCTTAGCTGATCACAAAAGTCACCTGCAATGCCTAAGTATTTCCCACACCAAGCACACATTCAACACCAAATTTAACTTAGTCATTCAAATAAGAGCAAAGCACGACTAAATAAGACATTATCAATTCCAAACTAACATTGGTAGATTAAAACTACCATTATCCCTAAGAGTTGAAATCAATTCTACAACTCATCAAAAACACTAGACATAAAATACGTGACAAACTAACACTTGATAACAATATAACATTTCAAAGGAGTGCAATCATAATTTACAATAATTAAAGTAAAACCACATATTCAAGCATAGGAAATCATGTCCATACTAGCTATATTTCAATTCCGACAACAATAACACAATACAAACCAAAACTTCATCAATTCATGCTGATAATCATCCATTAAACAATCTCAAAAAGTTTCAATTAACAACTCAATCTTTTTCAAGGCCCACAAACCCTAGATTATATGTTTAGATCAAAATCAATGTATGGCATACTTAAGCACACTCAAACTAAACGTATACTCATTTAGGGAACAAGCTTGTCAAAAAAATCGAGAAATGTAATCGAAGAGCTTACCGATTTGATTAAGAAGTAAAATAAAGGAAAGAGATGATTTTCATGTCAAAACCTTAGTAATTGACACCTTTGCTAGAATAATCACCAAAACAAGTCCTTGGTAGCTGGGATTTTTGGTCGGAGGAAGAATTACAGGATGAAAATGGGGTTTTTTGTCTTCTTTAGGGTAAAAGATAGGGAATTTAGGGTCAAAAATAATTTTGACCCCATATATAAGCAAAATAGGTAAGATTTTAAAAACTACAAATTTGGGCTACATGATCCCAACTACGAGTCGTAAGTCACCCTATGACTTGTATGTCTCGGTCTCATACCAAGCCCGATACTTAGTAAAAATTTAGGAATCATACTTGGACATACTATGAACCCTACTTACGACTCATAGGGGATTGTACAATTCATAAGGTTGGCTTGTAGTGTATGTGCCAACTTTAGATACTTGTTGATTCCCCCTACGAGGCATTACTACAAGTTTTAGTGAAGACCATGACTCATCGGCCTGCTCCTTGGAGCTACTCCAAGTCCAATGTTTTCAGATCTTTGGTTCTTTCCTTCTCAACTTCATACCGAATCTCAAAGAATAAAAATCCTCAAAATTATTAAAATGCATCATTATTTATAAATTAAAATCAAACTACTACTACTACTCTAAGTCTCAAATAAACAAATAATTAGCAAAACGCTTGGGTTGCCTCCCAAAAAGCGCCTTGTTTAATGTTGTGGCTCAAATTTATCATCTTTCTTTGTTAACTATTATCAAGTGTCCATACCTCACGTTTGCATTCATCTGGGTGTTCTAAGGATTGGAGATATCGAGCAAAACTTCTGTATCATTAGCCCTGAACCACAGCTGACTTGAATCCATATCTACAAGTACTCTTTCACTGGCCAGAAAAGGTCTTCCCAAAATGATGAGCACCTCAAAATCAACTTTGCAATCGACGATCACAAAATCTGCCTGAAAGATGAACTTATCGACTTTAACAAGCATACCCAAAATGATTCCCTCTAGCTTTTTAGTGGTTTAATATTCTATAAGCAACGTCATTCGTGTCGGGGTAGGAGTACCAAGGCCAAAATTCTTGAATATGGAAAGAGGCATTAAATTTATGCTTGTTCCTAAGTCGTATAGTGCTCTTGCAATTTCAACATCCCCAATTATGCAAGGAATGGTGAATGCCCTGGGGTCCTCTAGCTTTTGATCAAGGCATTTAGTCATAATCGCACTACATTGTTGGAGTTCTTATGAGAACTCTTGGCTCAAAGTGCATTTCGTCATGACTAAACCTTTATATATTTAGCATATCTGGGCATTTTCTCCAATGCTTCTAGGAGAGAGATGTTGATGGAGAGTTTCTTCAACATTGAGAGGAAGTGTTTGACTTTACCCTTCTCTTCCTTCTTCTTGAGCCTATGATGGAAAGGAGGAGGAGGTTTTGGGATGAATTTCACTTTTTAATGCTCTCTTCTCTTTTCTTGTTGTATCCCAACACCCTTCGTCCTTCTCCCTCAACTTCAACATCACCACCAAGACCCTTCTCATCAACTTCATCCACAAGAACTAGCATAGGGGTATATATTTTGCTCTTGCCACTATGACCCATCACTGCCATGCAATGCCCTTTATTTTTAGGATTTTGAACTGTATTGCATAGTAGGGTGCACTTTTGGCGTTAGTTCAGTTGTGCAGAAACTTGTCCAAATTGTTGCTCAAGTTGCTTGATTGCCACTGAATGAGACTGTCTTTTGATTTATACTTGATATATCTTCTTTCATTCCCTTTAGAGTCTCATCTTGATGACCTGCTCGCTTCAACAACTTTTCAAACATATCTTCAATCCTAGAATTGCTTGATCTAACATCATGATTGTGTGGTGGTACATAAGGACCATTTTTGTTGCTCTCTATTATCCCCTATTCTACGTCTATCACTCTTTATCTCTCATAGTATCCACCCCTATTATCTCTCTACATCCCATCACAATTGAATTTCCGACCTTGATTCCAAGAACCTTACATCTAATAGTCTGAATTGGACCCTTGGGTTTTTTTCAAAAACCCGCTGCTTGGTTACTTACATAACAGGCATCCTAATTAAAACATTGATCATCATACAAAAGTAATTGGGGATTGGTGAGCTATTGCCTTCACACTAGCTTGTTTTGCTTCAAAACCAATTCCATGCTTGTACAAAGTTGAGCAAGTTGCTCTATAATCTCTTCATTCACTTTAGCCTGCATACTATTTGTGGTAACCACACAAGAACTATTTGTATTACTACGCTACCTCTATTGCCATGCTCCATTAATCTTCACTACTTGCTCCATTCTTTTAGCCACTAGCTCAAACAGTTGATAAAGGAAAACACCTCCCATGATCATTTTGGCGCAGGCATTGCTATTATAATCAAGTGCTCTATAGAAGATCTTGCCTAAAGCATCATCAATAATTTTGTGATCAAGGACCATCCTGAAGCATTTGGTGATCTCTCCCATGTACTTCTATGAGATTCTTCAGGCAATTGTTTGAAGTTATTAATTTGGTCTTTAAGCTTCAGCTTCTTCAACCTTGGGAAATATCTTTCAAGTAACACTCTCTACAGCTCAACCTGACTCATGATGGTACCCAGAGGAAGTTCAGACAACCATATAATTGCATTGCTAATCAGTGACAATTGAACACTCAGAATCCAATAGCATTAGTAGAGATATTTTATGTCCTCATTACACTTTTGGACACGGTGACGACATTTTAGAGATAACAGTAGGGATCCTCTGATGGTAACCATGTGAATAGGCCATGGTTTTAGAGCATCTGGAGCAATCCACTTGATAACGCGAACTTACCATCTTCCAGTGGAGGGGGAAGTACTATAGAACCACTAAAATCCATTGCTATAGGGTTTAGTCAGTATTAATTCCAGCCGTACACATTTGCATTGAAATCTCTAAGTTGTGGCCAGTTAACCCTTAGTAGTGGATTCTCCTGTCTTCTTAATTGTTCATCATTCGCATGCAAATCCTCCTTAACCTCAATGTCCTCATTCACTCAAGCAATCCTTTTTGGTAGTCGATGGATCTCCAAATTTAATGGAGCTAAGGGATTGCCTTGGCTCTTATGTGGGCATATAACCTAAACAATAAAAACAAAACAAAAGTAAAGTATAAGAGACTCTAGAAATGAATAACAAAACTAACTAGTAGTGAATTCAAGTCAAAACCTAGCCATATTTCCCGACAACAGTGCCATAATTTTATGATGATGGTCACGCTACAATAAGAAAGTGGTCCCTATCAGCAATTAATCTGAGGTTAGGATCTAAACACAATTCACACGGAATACAGGGCTTGACTATAAGATTTCATTACTAATTCATTTCTAGTATCTATAACTACAATGTCAAGATAGAGGGTGGGGTGTTTGTTGTGATTCAAAGGCAACTTAAAAATGAACACTAATTAAAATATGGGAAAACTCTCAATTTTGGGGGCAATTTCGAACTTGTGTTCCCCATGGCTCGTTGTCTCAATTACCTTAGTTGATATAACTTTGATCAGTAAATTGCATACAGGATGGTAACTTAGGTTCTTCTAGCCCTCTTGTGAAGGTGAAGGTCGAATTTCACCATGGATCTTCGTTGTCCATCATGTTGTGCTAACAAACAGTTATCTATTATCCCTGTCAACCTCCCTTTGGTCAGGTTTGGTCGATTAGATGGGAAAACATCAACCAAATTGTGTTATCTACTTCCCTTTTCCTATTTGTCACTGCCTTGGTCGGGACCATAATAATAGGTAGGGCTTAGTGTTGTCCACTAGTAAACAACATTAATCGTGAAGGAAAATAAACAATACATGTAAAACCCCAATTATAGACATGCACAAAACCTAGATCATCTTAAGTCAACCATCGATGGTTCCCACAACCCCAAGTAGTAGGTGTTTAGGTACTCATGGCTAAGATAAAACACACAAAAATGCACACAAAAATCATAGTTAAGAGCTTCACCAATTACAATGGTGAATATAGGCACCACAAGTTGTAAACTAATAAGATTGGTTAATCAACAATAAGTACAAAACAAGAGTTGTAATCCCCAAAATGGGTTTCCCAAAGAGAACAATAATCTAATCTAAAAACCTAAGAAAAACTTCGAAACGTAATGGAGAAAAATATAATGTTCAAAAAGCTCCCTTCAAAAACCTAACTTAAGCTATTTATAGTATATACAAAATAACCCTAGGAATTATGCAGAAAAGATAGCTAGCTAAATTTCATAATTATGACTTGTAGGTTGGCCTATGAGTCATAGTCGGGGTCTCGTATCTGATTCTTTACATCTTGGACTGAACTAGTATGATCCACTGGTACGAGTCATTACTTGATCTAGGACTTGTATGCTGGTCTCGTAGTCTTAGTCTTCAGTTTTTAGTCAAACATGTTGGCTCTCTGATTGTTGCTATGAGTCCACCTATATGAGTCTTAGTTAGTCTTACGACTTATAGGATGGGCTCGTAGGGGTGGCCTTCACTTGGCAACTTTCTGATTTTTGGTCTCTAATTTATGCTATGACACAACCTATGACTCGTAGAAGTTCTCGTATGGCCTGTAATTCAACAAAATCAGCAACTTTTCTTCAAAATCATGCCAACCTAACTTTTCTATAAGATTAACACAAGACCACATCAAAGCACTAAAAAGTAGCTTCAAAAACTCAGAAAATCCCTTGTTTTAGGTCTCAAATGTGTTATAAGTTGACAACACATCAGTTTTCTTTCACCCATGGAGCCCAACCTTCCTATTTCATCAAAATTGCATGATTTAAAGTTATATTACTTATAGGTATCTATTATTATAAATATGAGTGTGAAATATGTTGGGGTTTTGTATAAAATTGTTGATTTTGCATCCATATATATTTTGAGATTATACTATGAATAAATCTTTGTCTATTGAGAATATACATGGTTCAAGCTATGAGATCTATCAACTATTATGAAGTTTTTACATGATTTACAAGTTACCCATGATGGGGTTTTACAATGATGTTGGTGGGCTGATTTAAATAAATTTAAGATGCATTGATTTCACTATTTCATGATCTACATTCTTGCATTTTGCATAATTTGGACATGTTCTCATTTGTGCTCACCAAGTGTTTCGATGAAATATCAAGTCAAGAATTCTCAAGTTCTTTACGTGTTTTACAATTCAAGTGATTTAATAATGAATATGGGTTATCAAGTATGTTATGAATTCATGAGAATATCTATGATTATGCAAGAATCAGTTTAAGCCCTATTTTCAAGATTTTACCTATTGTGATCCATTCATGTTAAAGTAAGGATTCATCTATCATTATGATCTACTCTTATGTATCAAGCTGGGATCACCATTACAGATCAAGTATGTCTAAGGGCTACTCATGATATAATTCTATATTCATTACAAGTTTCTAAAGATATATTTATTTCAAGTATTCCATGGGATTACACTTAAAATCGATGGATTGGATGTCGATGTGGACAATCTTCAAGAGTCCATACTCCTTTCCTCAAACTATATCCTAACATAGGATTATGTTATATCCTTGCTATACTAGTGGATTCATTTAGTGCACTTTATAACGAAATCCATCCTGAAAAGGGACGGGTTCCCATAAGGGGGGTTACTTCCTCAAAATAAGACAAGCTCCCATTAGGCAAAGTATGGTTTATCATGGAAAATAGATTGCCTCTTTACTGATGAGGGGTAATTATCGAGATTCTAAATTGCAGCTTGCATGGTCTTATTCCTTGTCAGTTGTGGTCTTTTCCCATACATTTGTTATTTTCTATGAAAGATGAATGACTTACAAGCATATTTACTTCAAGCATTGTCATGCATGACATATTGAGATTTTGCTATCTATTGACTATGATTATGCATGTTGACTACATTGGATTATGTTTTGTTGCATTGCATCCTATATATATAATACATTTGAATGACTAATGCATACTTTATCGCTATACGATATCACCATGTAGGGACCGGATCTCCTCTTGATCATTCTCCACGTTGCTAGTGAGATACTTTAAAGATGAGCTTGGTGAGTCCTAAAGTTCTAGGAAACTATTTAATTTTGTTTAGTTATTTCTAAGGGTTCTTATGTTTAACGTTTGGCATTGTAAGGGTGAGCCCAAATACTGTCTTGGCCCCCACTCTATTCAAAATTTAGTGGTGTATATTGGATAATATGATGTTATTATGTTGTGAGCTTGAATATTATGCTTTGTTTATATTAAATACTTACCTTAGTCCTAATTCCCATTCTATATATCTCTTATTATAGTTTACTTTACTTTCGCGACCAAGGATGGGTGGTTGATAGTCTTAGAGGCTTGTTTAGGACCCTTCAAGTTCCTATTTGGTGCATCACATCTAGGCCCTAGACTTAGGTTATGACAAACTTGGTATCAGAGCACTAGATTGTTAATGGTCCTCAAAATCCAACGCACTGCTTCAATTAGTGTCTTATTCGACAACTTTGGGTAATAAGCTTTGAGAAGTTTTAGGAAATATTTTCGTTCTTCATACTCTATGTAATGATATAGAATTTAATGTAAGAATTTTCCCTAATGAATGCACTTTGCTATTTTAGATTATGTCAATTCCAAGAGGAAGAAGAGCCGGTACACCTAAGGAGCAACCGACTACTCCTGCTCCTCAAGCTTCTCAAGAATGAGGGGTAGGATAAGAAACCTTTTGAGGTACTATTGCAATGTTGGCTAATGTTTTGACCAACCAAATCAACCAAGGGGCCTAAGCCCTTCATGCACCTGCTTCGGCCTCAAGGGCGAGGGATTTTACTAGGATGAATCCACAAGAGTTCTATGGGTTCAAGATGGATGAGAATCCCCAAGAATTCATTGATGAGGTGTATAAGGTGTTGTCCATTATGGGGGTTAATTTAGAGGAAGAACAGGAGGTAGGGACCTATCAAGTCAAAGGGATGGCTCAAATATGGTTCACCCATTAGAAGATGGAAAAGAGAAATGATGATGCTATCCCTTGGGAGGAGTTCAAAGCGGTATTTCTCAACTTGTTCTTTTCTATTGAGCTATGAGAGGTGAAAATGATGCAATTTATGAATCTATGAGTGTGAGGGAGTATGCCCTCAAGTTTAACTAACTCTCCATGTATGCTCCACAATTGGTTGTCGAGCCTAG
>JAOTQJ010137166.1:0-41580 GCA_025642045.1 Solanum sejunctum | reverse complement strand
TAGAGTAAACAATTAAAAGAAATGCCTTACTATTCTTATTCTTATTCTTATTCTTAGTATTATTATTTAGGTCATTACATTATTTCACCCTCATATCATCCTAAAAATTTCCCAAAACTCACTCAAACTTTTAGACTCATATTTCACCCTAAATTCAAGTCCCAAACTCAAGACCAATCTTAAGGATTTTACTCAAGCTTCAAGTCTCCATTAAAGTCTTTTTCAAGAACCTCTCCAAAGTTAAGGTATGTGGTGTTGAACCATTGGTTCCTTCCATCCATGGTGCCTAAACCCTCTTTTAATTAATATTGCATGATTTGAAGTTGATTTTTCATGTGGATCTTGTATATTTAAAAATTTACTGCACAATGATTTTAGTTCATGAAAGTATGATTGTTTTAACATGTTTTGAGCTTCAAATCTTAGATCTAATGTTAGAATTGATGAGGAGTTTTGATGTGAATGTCTTGGGGGTGTTGCAAGGTTTTGATTAAAGATTTTACCACTGATTTTCTTGCATGATTTCATCTCTAAATTGTATTCTTTTTTACCCCCATTACACACCCTAAGGTGTTTGATAATATGTCTGGTTATTATTTTCTTGAGAAATTGAAGGTCTAAAGCATGAGATATGATATGAATGATGTTATGATGATGAAATTAGCTCATGTACATGATTATTACTACATAAGGTATTACATTAGAGCTTATGATGAATCCTATATAAAGTGTTGCACTAGATTATGCCCAATCTAGGGGGGATAAGAGCCCAAGTAACCACGTGAGGGGTTTATACTACGCCACCTAGGATGATTAGGGTGTGACCAACATCGACCATGTGAGGGATTTATACTTCACCACCTAGGATGATTGGGGTGTGACCAACATCAACCATGTGAGGGTTTTATAATTCACCACCTAGGATGATTGGGGTGTGACCAACATCAACCACGTGAAAGGTATATACCTCACCACCTAGGATGATTTGGGTGTGACCAACATCAACCATGTGGTGGGTTTATACCTCACTACCTAGGATGATTGTGGTTTGACCATCATCAACTAACTAAGGTTGGAAAGCTAGCTTGGTCTCTTCTTCACATATGATATCTTATATGAGCATGATTTACTTAAGTATGTTTTACTTATGCATTGATCATACATGTCATATTGCTATATTATGCCTATTGCCTATCATTATGCATTTTGGATTATGACGCCTATTTATTATTGCATTGCATCCCATATATTTAGTACATCAAATCTACTAATGCATACTTTTGCCTATATGATATTATCATGTAGGGATCGGAGATCCTATTGATTCTTCTTGTGACTAGATGGATTGTTTAAGTTAGCCTTTGGTGAGTCCTCCATTTCGAGGACAAGGACTATTCTCTCACACTATGTATTAAGATTTTCTTTACTTTATCGTTTACTTGTGGCTTTGAGGGTGAGGCAGTTGTATGTCTTAGCCCCCGCTATTATCAATGCAGTAGAGGTGTTGTTGGACAAAGCTATGTATTTATGCCATGAGTTGATTCTATCATCTATTGACTCTATATTATGACAAGTTCTCCCTCCCTTTTTCCCTTATTTCTATTCTTCAAATTTCATTTAATTGTTCCGGAATCAAGTATGTATTATGATCTGCTATGAGGCTTGTTTGGTGTTTCTTCAGGTTCTCCATTCGCTGGTCATGTTTAGGCCCTAGGCTTGGGTCATGACAAAGATAGTATCAGAGCACTAGGTTGTTAGATCATCAGAGTCCAACCCCTCATGTCGATTAGAGTATTATTCATGATTGTGTTGTGCCCCACAACTATGAGTAGGAGGCTATGAGATGTTTTAGAAAATATTTTCCTTCTTTATAGTCTATGTCGTGCTTTAGAAATGAGATAGGCTTTCCCCTCTAACGAATGTTCTTTGCTTTTTTAGTTAGTCATGCCACTTCAATGAGGTAGTTGAAGGAAGGTAAGTAAAAGCTTTTGATTTTGATGGATCTATGTTTCACTATTTTTTCTCTCTTCTTTTAATTGATAGTGGGGCTTCTTGCGTGCCCCGAGTTGTGATGTAAACCGTTGGTGTTTATCTCTTGGTTGGGTATATTGTTACTAGAAAGTTCATAGGTGTTGCTCCATATTTGTATTGCATTAGGTCTTGCTTTATGGCTTATTGGATTTGGTGTAGTGGATTTTGATGTCATACTAGGGATGGAATAGTTGGATGCATGTTGTGTCTTCATAGATGGTAGGACCCATAGAGTTAGATCTCGAATCCCTAATGAGCCCGTCTTTGAGGGGGAGGTCGTTAAGCAATAGCAAGGGAGGTAAATCCATTTCATGTCTTAAGGTACAATTAAGGGGTTGTATTTATCATCTTATGAGAATTGGAACTGTTGAACCTAAGTTATTTCGTTTATAGGAATTATTGTTGGTGGTAGATGAGGCCTTGAATACCCCTTTTCGATATTTTGAATTTGGGGTAGTGTCTTTTTATTTAACTAGTGCGTTAGTTATGCCTATAAGTCTCATGAGTGAGATCTTTAGTGCCTATTCTTATATGTTTATGGTGGTTTGGGTGATGATAATGTGGTTCGTTCCCTAATGAGGTAGTGCATATAAATCATTTGAGAGTAGTACTACAAGTTTAAGGAAGAAGGTTGGGTGCTAGTAGGTGAGATGAGAATTTTGGTGGTAAGAGGTTGCCTCCTAGGTTGTGTCATACCGAGTGATGGTATTAAGGTAGACATTAGAAAGACAAAGATGATTAGAGATTAGCCTATACCTTTGACTTCATTGGATATTAGGAGCCTCTTGGGTTTAGTGGGCTATTGTCGGAGGTTGTGAGTAGGATTTGATAGGACCGGGGGTTGTTATTTCTTGTGTTATTTCTTGGTGCTAGTAGGATTCATGTGTATATGGGTTGATCCTTGATTGCTTCCTATCAAGGAGAACCAAAATTTATTTTCAAGAAAACCTACATGGATTTTACTTATTTTAATTTTGGATTTGAATATTATGATTCCTAATATTCTGTTGACGCATGGGTAGTATTTATTTGATGATTCTAATGTGATTTAAACCATTATATGAGGATTTACCTTGGGTTTATGGAGTTATAAGTATGCATGTTCCCCTTTTGAAATCATTTATCCATGAGAGAATACAGTATGGATTTAAATATGGAATTAATTATGTTTTAGCTTCAACTTTATACTAAAAATGTTGATTTTAAATAGAGTCTTAATTACCCATGTCTTTTCCGCATTGTTCATAGCATATGCATTCATGTACACAAATTATTTTAAAAAGTTATGTTATGGGCCAGCCCAATTTTGTTTTATGGTATGATTTTGATAAAAGGTTGGTTATGACAATACTGTGATCACATATATATCTTTGATTTTGTCTCTTTAAGCATTTTGGGTGCTTGCACCAGTTTATATATGAATGGGTCATTCCTATGCATGAGTATTATGACTATTATGATTTTGGCATTTGAGCCTAAGTATGAATTATTATGAATGGTATTTGACTTTTAAGCCCAATTGTGCATTGAAATGATTTGGAAAATGACTATTGCCTCTTTAAGAGATGTACATGCATATTATAAGTATTCTTGTGGGATGATGACTTAGCTTGTTGCATTGAGGGTCTTGGGGTAGTTTAGGCTGCTTTGATAACATGTTTCTAATAAGTGTAGGACCTGTAAGGTTGTAATATGATGGATAAAGATGGTCAATCTATTTAGTCAACTACGATGGGTTAGTATCTCTAAGATTGATCTTTAGTTCGGGTTTTGTCCCCAAGTGAGGATGAAGGTTGGTGATATCCCTATGTATCTTTTCGGATTATGAATGAGCATTATTAGTATTGATAGAGTTGCTTGGTTGATTTATGCACCAGTAATGATTGTGGGTTTCTTGAATAGGGTCTTAAAACCCTACCTCGACATGTTTGTGGTAATTTCTAGTAACGAAGTATTGGTTTATTTAGAGCTTGTGAATCATTTGGGGGTAGTGTTGCAAGTCTTGGAGGATGAGAGGTTGTTTGCTAAATGTGATAAATGTGTGTTGAGGGTAGTAAGAAGGTGGTTATAAGTCATTAAGAATTATGATATGAGTATGCATTAGTTCTTTTCTGGTAAGGCTAGTGTTGCGGTTGATACTCTAGGTAGCCTAGCATGTGTTATTGATGGTGGCAAGGAGGAGACTTGTAGAGTCCATCAGTTGGCTAGATAGGGAGTTAGGTTGAAGAAAGTTGAGAATGGTAGTATAGGGTTCTTGATGGTTCACAATCTTATTGGAATAAGAGGACTAGATTAGGCAAGGCCTTGAGTCCACCTTATTAAAATTAGAAGTCTTGGGTGAGAAGATGATAAGTGGAGGTTATCTCCTAAGGGGGACATGGTGGTTATGGTACCAAGTGGGTTAGGTGTATTTAAAACTGACAATTGAGTTGAGGATTATGAGTCCTTATAGAGTGTAGAGGGAGGTTGGTAAAGTTGCTTAAGTTTGGGGATTGCCTTTGGGTGTAGATACCATTAATACAGTTTGTCATGCTTCTAGGTGGATGTGATGTATTGGTGATTTTAGTGCTATAGAACACTTTGAGGTTGTGGGTGTTAAGCAGGGACAGTTGACTTGAGAGAAGGTCCCGGTGGAGGTGTTGGATGGATGAGTGGAGAAGTTGATTGATAATGATATAGTGTTCCTCAAGGCCCTTTGGAAAGAGTCATTTATTCGTATGTGTCTCTCGAGGAGCCGAAGCAGGCATGGAGGAGCAATATCCATATCTCTTTCATTCTATTCAAGCTTACGATAACACGTCAAGTCATTTTTATGATTTCAAGTATTGTATTTCAACCCCTACGTAATTCATATGCATTCATGTTTAAGTTGGCAAGTTTATGATGATTTTACGCATATGTTGAGATTTTGGAAATGGTGTTTTAAATGTAATATTACATTCATATTAGGGCTGATTTGTTTATGTTTACTTTTGTCTTATACATCTCCTCTATATTCGGGGACGAATGTTCCCAAGGGGGAGATATTAAAACGACCCCAAAAAGTGCGCAAAAATGTGCCTTGGAAGTGCTTGGAATCTTGGTTTCTATATATCTAAAAATTTGTTTGTTATTTCAAAAATTTGACTTCATATTCTTGTTTAGCATGTCAAATTAGTGTGAAATTGGCCTAAAAAAAATTTAGGGAAACCATATCAAAATTCAAAAATCACAAATAACACTATTTAGAAGGGTCAACTTTGAAGGGGCATGTCTCTTAGCATACAAAGAACTAGGTGGCCCACAAGCTATCAACTGAAATCGCTTTGAATTATCTTTATGCACTTCATTTCACCTCATTCCAAGTTCATATGGAGGATTTATGCCCACTTTTGTAAAACTTGTTTGTGCAGAAAAGGCTGATTCCAGTGGGGTTTTCGCGTCGGCCATGTGTTTTTGGTGCCTGTTTTCATTTTTTGGGGTCCAAGACATGTCAGTCTTTGGGCCTAAGCATTCCCACACTTGAAAATACATATACTTAGCCTTATTTCACTATCATATCATCCTAAACGTTCCACAAAACTCACTCAAACATTTAAACTCATATTCTACGCTAAATTCAAGTATCAAACTCAAGAGCAATCTCAAGGATCTCACTCAAGCATCAAATTTCCATTAAAGTCTTCTTCAAGAACTTTACAAAGCTAAGATCTGTGGTGTTAGACCATTGGGTCCTTCCACCTATGGTGCCTAAACCCTTTTACTTAATAATGCATGATTAAAGTTGATTTTACATGTGGTCTTATATATTCAGAAATTTACTGCACAGTGATTTTAGTTCATAAAAGTATGGTTGTTTTAGTATGTTTTGAGCTTCAAATCTTGATCGATTGTGGGATTTGATAAGGGATTTTGATGTGATAGTCTTAAGGGTGTTGCAAGGTGTTGATTGATGGTTTTACAATGGATTTTCTTGCTTGATTTCATCTCTAAATTGCATGGTCTTTTACCCCCATTACACACCCGCCAAGTGTTTGACAAAATGTCCGGCTAAGGTTTCTTCAGGAATTAAAGGTCCAATGCATATCTTATGAGTTGAATAGTGTTATGATGATTATATAATGATGAACCAATGATGGAATGATGATGAGATGATTGTATACACCTGATGTATAATGAGGAGATGAAGAGTAGGTATATAATAATTTCATGATGATGATAGGTATATGAGTTGTTTCATGGGAAGGTACCTATGAGGTTGCATGTAGATTGTTGGGTGCTTATGTTTGTTGTGTTCTTGGAAAAATGAGTAGTTCTTTCTCGATGATTTGAATGTAATGGTTTGATAAGCTAGTTCTACTATTCCTACTAAAAAGACCATGCCATAAGGTAGAGTGTTTAATAATTCCTCTTGAAAAGATCATATCATAAGGTATGAATAACCCACCAAAAATGTCATGCCATAAAGTAGAATAGCTAATTGTGCATACCAAAAATATTTTATCCTAAGGTATGGACATCCCATCAAAAAGGCCATGCCATAAGATAGAAAGACTGAATGCTCTCACCTAAAAGATCATATCGTAAGGTGTGGACATTCTATTGAAAAGGCCATGCCGTAAGATAGCATGAACCATGGTTCCTACCCAAAAGATAATATCATAAAGTAGGGAACATCTTATACTACTTACCAAAAAAACTATATCGTATGGTAGGGGAATTGATAACACTCCCCAATAAGGTTATACCGTAACTTGAGTAGAGGTCAGTTGGCCTATTTCATGAAGGTTGGTACAAAGGGTTTGAGTATGGTTCTCATATTGAGTTTATATTCCTTGATCATGATTTATTAGTATGTTTTACTTTGAGTATTGAACATGCATGTCATATTGATGTTATGCCTATCCTTTGCTTACAATTATGCATTTCGATTGTGTTGTCGATCTCTTTATAGCATTGCATCCCACATACTTAGTACATTCAAATGTACTAATGCATACTTTTGCCTACATAATATCACTATGTACAGACCGGAGCTCCTATTGATTCTTCTTGTGGCTAGATGGATTGTTCAAGTTAGCCTTTGGTGAGTCCTCCATTCCGGGGACAAGGACCATTCTCTTATATTATTTATTAAGATTCTCTTTACTTTAGCATATATCTTATGACTATGAGGGTGAGACCAGTTGTATGTCTTGGCCCCGCCATTATCTATGTAGTAGAGATGTTGTTGGACAAAGCTATGTATTTATGTTATGAGTTGATTCCATTACCTCTTGACTCTATGATATGATAAGTCCCCGCTTAGTCCCTTTTTCCCTTATTTCCATTCTTCAAATGTCATTTAATTATTTTCGCAACCAAGGATGTGTGATGATGTGCTATGAGGCTTATTTAGGGTTCCTTTGGGTTTCCCATTCGCAGATCACATTTAAGCCCTAGGTTTGGGTCGTGACACCTAGTGAATGAAAAAGGGTCTAAATTAAGAAAATCATATATTTGTGTGCTAGCTTCCCTATCTGCACCACCAGTACCTACAACTAGACCTTCTTGCATTTGACCTTGGCTAGCTACTATACAAGTCAATAATTGGACCGCATTCCTTAAGTCTTGCTCAACAGCTTTAATAGGTGGCACTTGAGGTGTTGTTACCCTCTTTAGCCTTTTTGTAGGTAGAGGGATCGGGGAACTCTGTGATAAAGACTCATTTGGAATCTCACTTTGATTAGGTCTGGCTCGTGATTGGCTGGTCCCTTCTTCAAAATCTATTTGCTTACCCGTACTTCTTCTCATTATGGCAGGCATCTTTTGCTATATATAAAATATAAAATCTAGGTGTTAGATATAATCCACCTACAATAATGGCTCTATGGCATGATCTAGGAATTAAAATAAAAGAGGAAACTCCTAAATGTCATGTGGCCTCATGTTTATAGATGTGGTGCACAATGCACTTATCAGCAAGACTCTATGTGGACACAGCTTTGTAGACTCTCTTGCACGACCTGCTCTGACACCACTTTTGTCATGCCTCCAAATCTATAAAGACGGACAGGCACTCGATACCATTAAGGCTCATGAGAACCAACATATAAACTACTCTTACTATGCAATATGACTATGGCAACTATAAAGTAGTGACAAGTTCATAGCAGCTATGGAGATAAGAGATCAAAACAAATAGCACCAAAACTTACATACTAAACTTGGATGTTGAGGCCATAACTATTAAGTGACAAGATGTAACTGAACCATATACAATAAGTCTACAAAGCCTCTACAAGATGGAAAACCTTAACATAGGTAGGGATAGACCTTGACTTACTTTGAACTATTATACAATACCAAAATGCATATACTACAAACTCAGTAAAACCCCAAATCAATATAGAGCTCACCGAATGCAGCTAAGTTTCAGGTGCACCTACACTAGAGGTCTACTAGCTGGAGTACATGTACCTGCAGAATGAATTGCAGCATCCCCCCAAAAGTGATGTCGGTATAAAATAATGTATTGAATATGTAAAAAAATAGCATATGTAAAATAAAAACTCAAATGAAACCAAGTAGCAATATATAAATGCACAGATCATAATAAATGACCATGTTTGCTATACTTGTGGGACCATATACATTATATTCTTTTCTTTATATTCTTTTCTTTACTCTTCACTGCTTTATAATTTCTTTTTGGCATGTCATACAAATGAACAACTGATCAGTGGTAAAATAGGATGTAATGACTGATATCGCCCAAGCTACACCTCTTTTTTATAGGATAAAGCAGTCCTTATCAAAATATAAAACCTAACAAAGGTTAGGGTCGAACCTAAGGGGATACATAGACTCAACACCAATTCACTAATTAGGAATTGAAGTAGTTAATCAACTCAATGCCCTAAAAACGGGGGAGGGTTGCAATAATTAATAAGAAAGTAAACTAAACTAACGATCATAAGAGACAATCAATAATTGAGAGCAATTAGGGTATCGTGCTCCCCATGATTTCCCAATTTAGTATCACTGGATAACTAAATTCTTGTCTAGAATAAAGCATGCAAAATGGTAAATTAAGTTCACCAAGCCCTTTGGTCAAAGGCGAGAGGCGCATTTCACTACGTGACTTGGGCCACCTCCATAGTGTGCAATACTAACCATTACCTATAAGTCCTAGTCAACCTCCCCTTGGTTGATTAGATGAAAATACATAATTGAACCCTGTTAATCAATCTATTTTCCTGTTCATTACTATCTTGGTCGAGTAAGTAACACTAGGCAAGATCTAATGTTTCCCATTACTAGAAAACATGAAAAACGAAGAGAATTGATTAATACATAGATATACCCATTCAAAGAATTATAAATTATCTGGGTTTACTAAGTTAGATTTTCATGGTTCCCACAACCCTAATTGTGGATTTAGCTACTCATGCTATAGGTAGATAATGAAATTATGAATTGAGAAAACATAATTAAGAACTTAACTAATTGATTTGAAATCAAGCAAATCCAACAAGAGAACTACAAACTTCAAGATCAAATTAACCTACAAGTGTTTTCTCACTATCTTCTTGTGATACCTCGTAACTCTATGCTCTTATATATCTACGTTTCAAGCCTTATTTGGTTATGTTGGGGTGTATTAGGATCATAGGAGACTCCTAGTACCTAAATAAGATCAATACTTCCCTAAGAGTTGAAATTTGGGTGATAGTTCTTACAAGGGCCAAACTTAGACTAGCATAACCTTTAGCACAATTGGAACTGGATGTCCCATGATATGTCAAATGAAATCCCTTTGAGAATATTTCCAACGCACTTGGTTTCACCTCATTCCAAGGTCGGTGGAGGAGTTATGACCATTTTCATGAGACCCTCTCATGCAATGATATCACACGGGCACTTTAACGAGCTGTGTGGCCTTGGATGAACCATTTGGATTGGTTAGAGTGGGAAAAGACTATTTATTGTATAAGGCATGAAAATCCCTTTGAGTTAGATTTGTAACATGATATTCCCAAATTTACACTCCAAATGGAATAGTAAAGTGGTCATTGATCAAATATAGAACTCAACCAGAGTTGAGGTCGATCCCACAGGGAATACATGAGAATATATCTATTATCACCAGTTTCAGATGTAATATATATTCCCCAAATGAAAGTACATAAAGTAAATATGGTGGGGTTGGTTTTCAAAACTAATTAACTAAAGAAAAAAATAAATGAGTTCAAGAACAACTAGATTTCGATCTATTTATGTGAGGCTAGGATTGTGTTCCGCGTGACAGCTAATGTGATAGCCGAATCTAGTGGTAAACTAGTTCATGAGTATGTATACAAGATCTAACAAGTTGTTTAATAGTTAATTCACCTCTTAGTCCCTCTTAAATACCTATCATTTATCATTTTTCGATCTCAAAATGTTTACGTACTAACCCTTGCTGTTTATCTCGGAATACTCTCACCTTTTGATCTCGAATACATAGACTAGGTTAAAAATCTCGAATTTCCATCATAGAATTCTTTTCCTAATCAAAACATCCCTTTCAGGCATGCAAAGAATAAAGTCTTACCATAATGCATCGACTCACCAAGGAAGTAATTAAAATGAAGATTACTACGATATATACGCTAGTCAATCTTGAGACTTACCCCCTATTCGCCTATCTTATTGATTTGTCATGGTACCCACAACCCTAGTTATATGTTTAGCCTAGCATATTCAATGAATAAAGCTCGCAATGATACAAGGAATTCATAATAGAAAGACTTGCTATTGAATAATCAATGGAGCCACAAGCTACAAGCTTGAGTTTGATAAGCAAAATCCCAAAATTTTATGAAGTCTCCAAGAAAATAATGTATTTCAATGTTTTCTAGCTCTGGCCGTCTAAGACTATCTGAAAAATAAAATAAATTACCTATTTATATATAAAGAAAACCCAATCCTAATGAAAATAGAAAAAATCCATTGACATGGACACGGGCCACTACACAACCCATGTAATGGTAGACAGACCATCAAACAATCTGTGTGGTTGCTCTTGATTTCAATTCCCTGCTGCATCCTCATGCCACGTTGGAAAGCCATGTGGTCGTTTACGATCATCTAATGGACTGTCTAACTTGCCTTCAACTTTTCTTTCGCTCAAAATCTACACAGGTCTCAACATCATGGATCGTGGTTGGTCACACGGTCTATGACACGCGCCGTATGGCTTCCTTTAACATACTTTTCTTGATTTTCAATGGTTATGACTTCATATTACTTTGACAATAAGTTGCATGACCCATGTAAATCTAAAAGGTCTATAAGGCATGTCATCTCATGTTACTTTACCAAAATCTTCCAACCTTCCATGGTGTCATCTTCTTTGACGAGCCTAATAACAACCCATTTGACATCCCATGATCTGTGACATATGCCATGGGACTTGCCTTCACCAAATAGCCACTGCCATCATCCAAGTGTGAGGCCATGATTGGCCTAACTATTCGTGTGGATGTACACGGGTCTTGTAAGCCCCCGTGTGCCCACACTTGGGTCCATTTTCGCTTCTCTATACTCTCTTTTTCCATCCTTTTTCATTTGTATTCTTATTTCCTCCATGCCTTAGTTTTTTCCTGAAAAACAACAAAAACAAACATCAAAATAACAAGTTTGCTTGAAATAGCACAACAATTCTTTAATTAAAGTGCTATACAATTCGTATTTCTATGACTCATCAACACCCTCAACTTAGAATGACTGCTTGTCCTCAATCAATGACAACTCTACCAAAAAAGGCATAAGCACAAGTGTTCACTTAGACTAAAGATCGCCCCACAATTTTGTTCCAATGCATATGCCCATTCAAGAATGTGCTCACATCGCAAATGGACTCACAAAGATTAAGGCGAACATTATGCATGTCCACATGTGAGTAGGAATAAACTGACTCCAACCAAGTTAGCAATCAACTGATGTAAAAGATAGTGCCCTCACCACAATGAAGTCTCCTACCTAACGTAAGTATGTAAAATAGAGACTGGAATGTATTCACTCACTCTCAGAAATGGCTTCCAAATGGAAACACATGCCTTGATGAGGAACTTGCTGTTATTTTCACCACCTTAACTCTTGAATGGCCTTTTTAGGATCACATTAGGAATTGTTTTGGCTTGTAATGTAGGCTCAAGCTCTAGTGAAGTATATTTAGGAGTAAAGTGACTAAATGGCCTCCTAGACACTTGCTTCAACTCAGCCATTTGCTTCATGGTCACTAACTTTTCTTGCACCTATTTTTCCACTTTTTATGTACAGGAAGTAATTTTTGTGCTCATTCAGTCATTTTTATTCTTTTTCTTTTTTGCTTATTGCTTTGTTCACTGTCACAACACATTTCTTCTTCTCTTTTTATGACTTTATTCATTTCCACACTTATTTTTTTGCTCCCCTTGCACTAGCCACCCTCAACTTAAGCCTTTTGCTTGGGTCAAGGTTCACAATATCTTTCTAAAGGACTAAGGCAAACATAAGCGACCCTTAACTTAGGCTTTTGTCCTAAGCAGAGGTTCACAATGTCCTTAGAGAGACCAGGCAAAACAAAGATCAACAGATAGATTGAGGAGGTGAATTTGGGTGATTTCAAAGAAAAGGTCCATTTAGGCCCAAATTTTTCTTCGAAGGGACAATTTCATTTGGTTGGTCAATTTTTCTTAGCTAAGTAACTATTCTACAACAACGGCCTAAGATCCCCTCATATTCCAGTCATTTTAGGCTTTCAGGCGGACTAACTAGGCAAGTTCTATCTCACAAGTGCGTCGACAAAATTATGCAATTAGCTCACACACACATGGCACATCTTTCACACTAGTTGGTACTAACTCACATAGGCCTGGTTCATTCATCAAAATGCCAACCATACACATATAATACTTGTCACAATCATGCACATTAGTCAGGATGAGAATGCAAACACATATATACTTAGGGTTGTTAACATAGACATAACAAAGATCAACACAGGGGCTACCCTAGGCCTTTGTGACACTTATATTTACACAAAGAATATGATCTAAATATGCCTGTTCTACTAGGTAATACATATGAGAGAAAAGAAACATGGCAAGAAAAACTCTCAAGTTGCAGGATGCCCCATACCCTCCAAAAAGACAATATAGTGTCCTCACTACACCATAACATACTTAAATGAACAAATAGGGGGATAGAACATACCTGTGATGCCTTAGGCATCAGCAATGTCTGTGAGACCGGACCCTTTGGGGTATCCTTATCAGCATATGGAACATTCAGTTTAAAGGTTCTAGTGGAGGCTCCTACCCATGCAGCTTCTGCGGCCAAACACTCACGTTCAGTTCATTCAGCTACTTCTTGGCATTGGGCCCTGGCAGGCTTGCCCATCAATCGGTCTTTCTCCCTTTGGGGGTTACCAGGAGGACTCTGTTGTTGGCCCCATCGTTTATCCTTGTCCTTTGTATGAGGCTACTCCATAGGTGGCGTGGGTACCTTAGATGGGGCTAATGGAACACCCCATATCTCATCCAAAGCCCGTGTCGTAGGTACATTGAATAGGTTCATCCACGACTTTGGAGGCGGGGCTGGTGTAGGGGCCTGGCACTATGCAGTTAAAGTAGCAATTTGGGCCTTCATACCATGCATTGTATTTACCAGTTCCTTCATTTCATCTCCACTCATACTCCCAAACATGTTATGGAAGTAGCCCTCTATATGCTGACTTAGCTCTAGAGGGTGGCAATTTGGATCCTAAGGGCATTGTCACGTTGGTCCACCACCTGCTGCAAATGAGACTGGATGATGTGGGGGATACACTCTACTATATGAACAATAATGGCTCGTGTTTGCCTCTAGTTCGCCACCAATCTAGCTAAAAACTCATAGGGCATATATGTATACCCTTATTGCACTAGAGGAGTTGCACCACTACCCTCGGTTTGTGCAGATATTGTGTCTGATGGTGGGGCAGTGGTGTAGTCCCCAAATGGCAAGGGTTGCTGCAGAGGTGTTGATGGGAAGTTGGTCGGCCACCTAGCGAAGGTATTCTACTCCTCATGAGTAGGTTTGGACATCTTTGATCAGAGAAATGTTGGCTACACCCTTGGGGGATATCTTCTTGTCCAAAAAATGCATACTGGGAATACTAGCCTATTTCCACGGGCATGAACCAATAACGGGAAGGGAAGGACAACTCTCTTAGATAAAGTTTGGTCCCGCAACTCAAATGTAATGATTCGACCTATATTTAGTCCAAATCTAGATAGTATGCATGCTATAAGAGAAGCATGTGAAGGTTGGAGTGTATTATCATTACTTGTGGGTCTCATCCTAGACCGCACCACCGACCACAAGAATTTTGGAGGAAATATCAATGATGATTTAGATATAGTACACTTTGGGTCTGTCACCCAAGTCGCCTCCACCTCTTGAATGGCTATTCACTCTGAGATCCATCCTAACAGTGCAGCCCTTGATGATGAATCAGACATCCGCACCATGTCCATAATCTGCATGTGTCTGTTTATAAACTGGGATGGAGGAGCTTGGTAGTCTGGCCCAAATAAGAACTAGTTAATTGGGGTTTCTAATATATTCACTCATGTACCACGCACCATTACATGTGACCTCGGGGCTCTAGAAAATGTGACCTATCTCTTAACCTTCCTTAATTGGGTCCCCTTCATCGAGTTTAAGAGGCTGGCGGTATAGTTGAAATAGAACTCTTCAATAATGGAAGGCCCATAGTACCCTGGTGGTTGGGCCATCTAACCAAATTGATATGAATTAAAGCTATCTCTGATGTTCAGAACTCTATCAAGTTGGCCAGTGATTACTCGAACCTCCGAAAGGATTGGCCACTATTTAAACCCTCTGGAACCTTTTGTAAGACTATTGGTGTAGATGTCCTTAGCACCTGGGATTGTCCACCGACCCCTCAAAAAGAAAGTAAGTGCCCGAGCTATTTTCAGGTTTGTTGTCCTGGAGACTACAAAATAAATATCCTCGTCATCACTGTCTCGAAGTTCAACCTCATTCGCCTACTCGTCAGTCTCATGACCCTCAGCCTCCAGAGTACACCCCTGCACGTCCTAGTCTGACGTGCTCTCCTATTCTAGGGCAACTGCCGCCTCCTCAACTCTTGTGGAAGGGTCCCCCTTTTCAGACTGGGGCCTCTGTGATAGCCGAATGCACGAGCCCATGTAGCACGTGGAGAGGTGGGGGAGACATTGCCTCTATAGCGAACTTTCGATCCACTAGAGGAGTCATCACCTGAGTCACTGCCCGCCTGATTGTTAGATGATACGGTTGGGGAGTTATGGAGGCGGGACACAAGCTCGTCCTTATCACTATGTCTGACTAAGTTACATCGTGGAGCTATGGTACCTACACGTGCCACAAAAGAATGCATATTGTTAAAAATTATTACACATGCAGGTTGACATACTAAAGGTTACTTCCTGTGCCATAAATGTGATAATAACCCTTAAGAATAGCATCACTCGTTCTATCATAGAGCCAGTGCACTTAAGAACATATATAACATAAAAATTAAAAGCAACCTGTGTAAAATAATATAGGTGAAACATGGTGCATGAGACCCTACATGGCCTGTGTAGTGAGACATGGTCCGTGAAAGGGCCCATCAGAGGGGACTTGGCCATGAGGAGTGACAGACTGCACGACACGAGTCGTTACACGGTAAATGAGACATACCATGTGCTGTGTGAGCGGCCATTCAACCTCCTTTAGACCAATTTTTGGCTTATCATGTGTACAAACCTACTTTCATGTACGTTTACCTCACTTAATCATGATTTCGTCAACACAATGGCATATATAACTGGATTTCCCCAAAAATCATGTCAAAAAGCAACAAAAAATCCTCAATTTTTATGGTTTAAAGTTTAAGAACTCAATGGTGGTTTTTACCACTACATGCATTCCCAACATCACCAATGTAAGATATGATGCTTTAAATCAAGAAAGAACTAATCTTTGACTAAGATATATACATGCAAGCACCAAAATCAACATTAAAGGAAAGAAAAATTAGGTTGTTACTTAGTGCAAAGCAAAGGGGGAAGAGGAGTTTCTTGAAAAACTTCGTACCTACACTTGGTTGAAGCTACAAATCATGTGATTAACACATGAATCATCACAAATAAGATGGTAATTTGTTCAAAATTTGGAGGGAGAGATATTAATATGGAGAGAGAGTCATGGGTTTAAAGAGAGAAAGGAAAGTTAGAGAATGAATGGTTGGGGTGCAAGAAGAGGGGTTTAAAATAATCTTGGTCAACACAGTTGACTAGTCAAACCCTTTACACGGATGGCCACATGGTCCGTTACACATGGCACAGTCCATTTGGACCGTCCATCCCATCTCACTTAGAGCAAATCACCACTTACCTAAACCTTGATTGGGTGAAGACGTGGCGACGGACTGACAAATGGGTCATGACACTTGTCACAGATTGTTAGGCTCTTTGTTGATTAATACTTGGCACATTTTTGCAATTTTTTTAGGTGACGTTACCTAATACTCATGCGCGCATGCCTGTTGGCTCTTGTCACAGCTCGTCAACCCTCCAACAGCTAGTGTAGACGAGTCATACACCAATACTTGGGCATTTTTAGTGCATTTGCATAGTACACGCTCCATACGACATATATATGATAGATCTCACAAGCAGTTTGGAATGACACATCTCATGTAAAGGGGTCGTATGTCGATACTTTGGCAACATTTTGGCCATTTTGGCATCAAAACATGCTTATACGAACTCGAAAATAGGACCTATACTCACCTAAACACATAAATCAAAAATAAGAAAATGCATGATAAATAAATTAAAGCTTTTTTTCATAATTATTACAATGCATAGGTTGCCTCCCATGGAGCGTTTGATTTCACGTCACAACATGACGCATTTTCTTGTCTACTTAGACTTCGACAAGGAGTGAGACCTCTATTTCTGAGGCCTCTTCTAGTGCACCACATCTTGCTTCACTCTTTGCCCATTTACCTTGAATCAATCCCCATTTTTTGCTTCTAACTTAATTGCACCATGGGGAAATACCTAGCTAATCGTGTACGGCCAGAACACCTTGACTTGAGCTTGCCTGGGAAGAGCCTCAACCTGGAGATGTGTACAAGTACCTTGTCACCAACACTAAAACTCTGACGAGCAATATGCTTATCATATTGGATATTTATCCTCTCTTTGTACAAGGCTGCACCTTCATATGCTTAGAGGCAAAACTCATCCAACTCATTGAGTTGGTCAAGTCTCAACTCAGCAACTTCCTCCCTATTCATGTTGAGCTTCTTTAAAGCCCAGACTGCTTTGTGCTCTAACTCCAAAGGCAAATAACATGCTTTTCCAAATACGAACTAATATGGAGACATACTAATGGGTGTTTCTGTCCTGTAGGCCCAAAGTGCATCCTCTAGCTTCCTCACCCAATCCGTCTAGGTAGCATTCACAAACTTGGTTAGGATTTCCTTGATCTCTCTATTTGACACTTCAACCTGTCCACTAGTCTACGGGTGATAAGGTGTAGAAACGTTGTGCTGTCGTACCCTATATTTTGCTAGCACCATATGGAAAACCTTATTACAGAAGTGAGAACCCCCATCACTAATGATAGTTTTGGTTGTCCCAAATCTAGAAAAGATATTCTATCTTAGAAATTGCACAACACTCTTGCTCTCATTGTTTGGTAATGGCACTACCTCTACATATTTAGAGATGTAATCTATCGCCACCAGGATGGACTTCATTCCATAAGAACTCACAAATAGGCCCATGAAGTCAATGCCCCAGATGTCAAAAATCTCTACCTCAAGAATAGGGATCATGGGAAACTCTTATCGCTTGGAGATGTTACCTGTTGCTGGCATTAATCACATCCAAGCACCAAGTTATGGGCATCTTTATAGATTGTGGGCCAGTAGTACCCACATTGGAGAATCTTCATCTGTTATGGCCTCACCATGATGACCCCTCACTGCAGATGAGTGACAGGCCTCCATTATGCTCAACATCTCCACCTATGGAATTCACCGCTTGATTACCCCCTTTGCATATGTTCTAAACAAGTTCAAGTCATCCCAGAAGTACCCGTGCACTTTAAATAGAAATGTTTTGCTCTGATAAAGGTTAAGGCCCTCTGGCATAATATCGTTCACCAGAAAGTTAGCAAAATTAGCAAACCAAGGAACGAGGTCTATAGAAGCTGCCAATACCTACTCATTGAGAAAGGAATCATTGATGTTCAACCAATCCTTTAGTCTTGACTCATCCTCCAATCTAGAAAAGTGGTTTTCTAGTTGGTTCTCAGATCCTTTTGTCTAGGATCTTAAAGTTAAACTCTTGCAACAGGAGAACCCATCTGATCAATTGTGGCTTAGCATCTTTATTAGCTATAAGGTATCTCAAGGCTGCATGGTTGGTGTGCACTATTGATTTGGTGCCCAATAATTATTCTCGAAACTTGTTGAGTACATAAACCACATCCAGTAATTCCTGCTCAGTCACTGTATAGTTCTTTTGAGAATCATTGAGCGTCTTGCTAGCATAGTATATACGGTGGAAGATCTTATGTTGCTTCTGTCTTAGCACAACACCCACAGCAATTCCACTTGCATCACATATTACCTCAAATGGTGCAGTCCAGTCAGGTGCAACTACCACAAGTGCAGAAATCAACTTTTGCTTTAGAGTATCAAAGGCATGCTTTCAGCTATCATCAAAGTGGAACTTTGCCACCTTATCCAATAGATTGCACAAGGGGTATGCAATCTTAGAGAAGTCTTTGATAAATTGGCAATAGAAACCGGCATGCCTAAGGAAACTCCGGACCCCCTTTACAGATATGGGGGCGGCAGTTTCTCAATTACCTCGATCTTTGCTTTATCCACTTCTATGCCTTTCTTAGAAATCTTATGGTCAATCACTATCTGCTATTTGACCATAAAGTGGCACTTCTCCCAATTTAGCACCAAGTTAGCCTCCTCATAACGCTAGAAGTACCCTACTAAGATTCAATGGACATGTATCAAAGGAATCACCCACTACACAAAAGTCATCCATAAATACCTCGAGGGTGTCTTCGACCATATTAGAAAAGATTGACATCATACAGCATTGGAAGGTGGATAGGGCATTGCACAACTCGAAGGGCATCCATCTAAAAGCAAATGTTCCATATGAGCAAGTGAAGGTAGTCTTCTCCTGATCCTCCAAGGCTATAGATATCCGATTATAGCCTGAGTACCTATCCAAGAAGCAATACCACCCTCTACCTACTAACTTGTCTAACATCTAGTCCATAAAAGGCAAGGGGAAATGGTCCTTCAAGGTCCATTTATTCAGCTTTTGGTAATCCATGCACACTTGCCATCCAGTCACGTGGCTCGACGGCACTAGCTCATTTTTGTCATTGGCAACCGCAACCATGACCCCTTTTTTCGGGACATACTATACTGGGCTGACCCACTTACAATCAGAGATGGGGTATATCACCCCAACATCTAGCCACTTGATGATCTCCTTTTTCACCACCTCTTGCATAGGTGGGTTTAGCCTGCGTTGATGCTCACTATTGGGTATATAGTTGTCCTTCAATTTTATCTTGTGCATGCATGTCCCTAGTGGAATCCTTATGATATTTGCAATGATCAAACCAATAGCTCGCTTGAACTTTTGAAGGACCCCCATCATTAGCTCCACCTGATATTCATGAAGATCTGCAGCTATAATCATAGGAAGAGTGTTGTCAGTTTCTAAAAATACATACTTGAAGTATTGGGGTAGATCCTTGAGCTCCACAGTTGGAGGTTCCTCGATGCATGTTTTAGTGGGTGGTGTAGACCTATTATGCAGATCTAAGTCCAATATTCTGGGGACAAATAGCCTAGTCTCCCTACATTACAGCGCATTCACAGCGTAGGCATAGCCACTAATACCATCATCTAGGAAGTTCATCAACACCACTGTTAGTATGTCTACACTCATCGTTTCCTTAAGTGGGATCTCAGACAAATAATCATCTTCAATGTCTAAGATGGACATCACCGACACCTCTTTAAGTCTCTTCATTGCAGCATAGACATTGAACTTAACCTCTTCCATGTTGAGTCTGAATGTCAGATCCCCTTGATCCATATCTACCAACGCCCTGCTAGTGGCCAACAATGGTCTCCCAAGGATGATGGGAACCTCAAAATCCACCTGACAGTCCAAAATAACAAAGTCTACCAAAAATATGAATTAACCTACATGAACCAGGACATCTTTCCCCATGGGTCGTTATATCGATCTATTCGCCATAACTAGTCGCATTGTAATAGGTGTAGGGGCTCCTAACCCAGATTCCTTAGACCTCTAGTGGCATCAAGTTGATGCTGGCACCCATATCACAGAGAGCTCTAGCAAATTCAAATGCTCCAATTGTACATAGGATGGTGAAAGCTCCTAGATCTTCCTTCTTTTATACAAAAGATCTTATAGCGATCACACTACAGTGATGGAGATTGTTCGTAGCCTCAATTATAGGTGTCCTCTTGTTAGTCACTAAGTCTTTCATGAACTTAGCATAGCTCGGTATCTGCTCAAGTGCTTTCACTAAAGGAATCTTCACTGAAATCTCCTTTAGCATAGATAAGAACTTCTGAAACTTGTTGTCTTCAACCATTTTTTCCAACCTCTGTGGGTCTGATGGTGGTGGATTAGGAATAGCTCGCAGTGGTTGTGTCATTGTTAGTGTCATCTTAGGCTCTTTAGTGACCTAGGAAACTGTTGGTGTTACTTTTGTTTCCTTAACCAAGTCATCAACATACTCCTCTATAGGGTTAGGCATATTGCTTTTAGCTTCCTCCAAACCTGCATTAATGGGCACAATAGGGTTAGAGAGTACCTTACCACTTATTATGGTTACTGCCATGCAATGACTATCATTCTTCGGGTTTTGAATAGTGTCGCTCGGCAGTGACCCAACTTTTCTCTAGTTTATGGCTATTGACAATTGACCCATCTACTGCTCTAATTGCTTGATTGAGGTGGAAAGCGAGTCGACCAACCATCAAACATTTGACATCTCCCATTTTATATCTCATATCCCTACCTCTGTGGACTCAACCTTACTAAGTACCTTTGCCATCATTTCTTCTAACTTTGAGTTTTCGCCACTATCATTTTGACGCTCATGGTTCAAATAACCATCTCTGTTCTGCCAGTTTCCTTGATAGTTTTGATCACGACCATAGTTGCGACCTTGATTACCATCATTATATGGCTAGTAGCCCACCTGTCTGCCTAAGAAGTTTGCCACCTCGTCAAAGTTATAGCTTTGTTCATCGGGCCTAGGAATTGTGTCTACAGCTTTTACCTTTTCTGCTCCTTCTAAGAAACGCTTTGCCAGCAAGTCCAATTGGGTCTTCATGTGTGCAATGTCTTGATCCCATTCCTCCTCCTTTCGTCGCTGCTCCTCCGTCATTTCAAAGATGAGCCCTAAACAGTATCCATCTCTAGTGTTCTATGCTCTAGTGTTCTTAGCTACCTGGTTTAAGATCACCACGATATCTGGCAAAGTCCTAGATATGTATGATGCCCCACAAGCAGCATCAATAATTAGCTTCGTCACAAAATTACAGGACTTGTTGAAGACTTCCTTCAAATGCTTATCTGTGAGGAGATGATCGGGACACTGCTTAAGCTTATGCCTGAATATCTCCTAAGTCTCATGTAGTGCTTCAATCGACAGTTGCTTGTGAGAGCCAATGTCATCTGTGATTTTGAGTTGTGCTGATGCAGGAAAGAATCTCTCCAAGAATGCCTCCTTTAACTCTCCCCAAGTGCGGATAGAATCATGTTAAGTTCATTCAGCTACTTAGTTTTTGCACCAGAAAGAGACAAAGGGAATAGTCGAACCTAATTGCTTGTTGACTAATCCTAGGAATCTAAGACAATTGGCATGTTGCAAGAAAGTTGAGGATGTGCTGGTTTGCATCCTCAATTGCTGCTCCACTGAATAATACTTTTAATTGTAGTATTTGTAGCATAGTGCTAATGATAGTGAACTTAACACCCCACGGGCAGTAATTTTCGTGTATGCAAAGAATAAAGGCTTATCCTAATCCATCGACTCATCAAGGAAGAAACTAAAATGAAGATTACTACTATATATATGGTAGTCAATCTCGATACTTACCCCCTATTAACCTATCTTGTTGATTTGTCATGGTTCCCACAACCCTAGTTGTGGATTTAGCCTATCATATTTAATGAATAAAGCTTGAAATGATACAAGGAATTCATAACAGAAAGATTTACTATTGAATAATCGATGACACCACAAGCTACAAGCTTGAATTTGATAAGCAAAATTCCAAAATCTTGTCAAATCTCCAAGAAAATAATACCTTTCAATGTTTTCTATCTCTGGCCGACCAATGCTATCTAAAAAATGAAATAAATTACTTATTTATATATAAAGAAAACCCAATCCTAACTAAAATAGGAAAAATCCATCGGCATGGACACGGGCCACCACACGGCCTGTGTAACAGTAGACGAACCATCAAATAATCCATGTGGTTGCCCTTGATGTCAACTCCCAGCTGCATCTTTATGCTATGTTAGACAGCCCATGTGGTCATTGATGGTCCGTCTAACGGGATGTCTGATTTGCCTTCAACTTTTCTTCCACTCAAACTCTTCACACTTCTCAATGTCGTGGACCATGATTGGTCACACGGTCTGTGACATACACAGTCTGGCTTCTCTTAACATATTTTCCTTGCTTTTCAATGGTAATGCCTTTATGTCACTTTGACGGTAAGTTGCACAACCTGTGTAAATCCATATGGCCCATAAGGAGTGTCATCTCGTGTTACTTTGCCAAAATATTCCAACCTTTAATGGTACCATCTTCATGTTGCTTTGACGATCATCATAACGACCCATTTGACATCCCATGGTCCATGACACATGTCGTGGGACTTGCCTTCACTAAATCGCCACTGCCATCATCTAAGTGTGAGGCCACGATTGGCCTCACAGTCCGTGTGGATGTACATGGGCCATGTAGGCTCCCGTGTGCCCATACTTGGGTCAACTTTGGCTTCTTTCTACTCTCTTTTTCCATCCTTTTTCTTTGGTATTCTTATTTCTTCCATGCCTTAGTCTTTTTCCTAAAAAAAACAAAAAGAAACATCAAAATAGCAAGTTCTCTTGAGAACATGCAACAATTATTTATTTAAAGAGTTATACAAGTCGTATTTCTATGACTCATGATAACTCACTTAGTTTCACCTCATTCTGATGTCGTATGAAGGAGTTATGATCATTTTTGGTAGACCTTCTTGAGCATGGTGTCAAACGGACTGCTTGACGGCCAGTGTGGCCTATGATAGGTCATTTAGTGTAGTTGGGGTAGTAAAACGACATTTTTGGTGGTAAGGAAGGTAACACGGTCAATGGCATGGGTTGTATGGCTCACCACTAACCATCGGGATGGCCACAAGTTGTGTCAAAGGAAACTTGTTGGACTTGGGGAAAATGTGGCTAAGGGTGGTGCTGTGGGCGCTGTTACCGGGCCGTGTGGAGTGTGACGGCCCATGGCACCTGGACGTGTGGTGGGGTGCAATATTTTCTTGTCAAAGTGAGGTGGCAAGGACTAGTAAACGGTCTGTGTAACACTACACGGTCTGTGAATGTGGCTGTTAAGGTGACGTCGACGCTAACTTTTTCTCAAGTGTTCCAATTGCAATTTTAAGTATAAGTCTTATCTCACGATACTCCACATGGTCAGTGAAGTGTCACACGGCCAGTCAAGCCTCCAGTGAGGCCATACTTTGCCAATTTTTCCATCCGTTCACTGATGGCATTTTCATAAATGTTAATTATTCTAATGACCCTTTTTGACTTCCTAGGCTATCTTAACCTTCCTAAAAGACTTAAACACTATTCCCAAGGACCCAATTTCACTACTCTTATCTTAATAACACTTCCAAATCCTCTGAAGAGCCTCCATCAATCCCCAAATCTATTTCTAGGAAATCCAAGAACAAGATTGGATTCCAAGATCATTTCCAAGCCTTCATTCTTCCCAATCTCAATTCCAACAAACTCTAGACCTAAGGTATGTGTGTTTCTTTCATGGGTTCCTTTCACCCATGATACCCAACCCTCCTTTTAGTTAAAGTGCATGATTTAATGTATAGTTACAAATGAGTCTTCATTATTATGAAATTCACTGCACACTAAGTTAAAGCTATGTGAAATTGTGATTGTTTGCTATGTTTTGAGCTATAAACCCTTGATCTATTGTAAGATTTGAAGAGGGATCTTGATGTATATTTCTTAAGGGTGTTGCAAGGTGTTGATTTATGGCTTTACAATGGATTTTCTTGCGTGATTTCATCTCTATATTTCATGGTTTTATACTAGTATTACACACCCTCTAAGTGTTTGATAAAGTGTCTGAATGTAGTTTCTTGAAGTGTTGAACGTCTAAAGCATGTGATATGATATGATTGACTACATGATGATGAAATAAGATTATTTACATGATATACTCTATATATAAGTGTTTCATTATACCATGCCTAATATGAGATGGGAGTTTGTACTCATCAACCGAGAGAAGGATTCATACTTCTCCACCTAGGTTATGGGGCGACTTTATCACTAACCGAGATGGGGGTTTGTACTCATCAACTGAGGGAAGGGTTCTTACTTCTCCACCTAGGTGATAGGGCAGCATTATCACTAACCAAGATGGGGTTTGTACTTATCAACCGAGGGAAGGGTTTGTACTTCTCCACCTAGGTGATGGGGTGGCATTATTATCAACCAAGTGAAGGGTTAGTACTTCACCACCTAAGTGATGGGGCGCATCATCACTAACCTTAAGGGGTTTATACCTTGGAAATCTATCTTGGTCTATTCTTCACATATGATACCTTATATGAGCATGAGTTATTTAAGCATGTTTTACTTATGTATTATCCACATATGCCATCTTACTATAATATGCTCATTGCCTATTGCTTTTATCATGATTTCAATTTCTTGTTGTATTGCATCCCACATACTTAATACATTCAAGCATACTAACACATACTCTTGCCTATATGATTTCAGCATGTAGGAACCGATGCTCAAGTTGATCATCCTCCTCCTCCATGTGGCTAGTTGGTACTATTCCAAGCTTGTTGGTGAGTCATCTATTTCAGGGACCTTAGTCTATGTTTTTATATCTATGTATTGAGATACTATCTTATGTTCTAATGACTATGAGGGTGAGCCCGGTAGCTTTGTCTTGGCCCTCGCTCTATCTATGTATTTAGAGGTGTTTGTTGGACGGGTTGTGTATTTATGATATGAGCTATGACTCCTTGTATTTGATATTGTTGTTTTAACAAGCTATCCCTTAGCGCCTTGTTCCTTTTGCTTATTTTATGCCTTTTATATGCTTCCGCGACCAAAGATATGTAATGACAAGTTAAGAGGCTTAGTTGGGGTTCCTTCATGTTCCCTATTCGCTGTGTCACGTCTAGGCCCTAGGCTTGGGTCATGACACTTTTCTCTCAACTATTGGACTCTCCAAGTACAAACCCTAAAAGTAATAAATAATTACGTCCACTTTTGTACAATAACCTAAAATTACTATTTATAGTAATTACAATTAAGTCCTAAAAAAATTAAAAAAACTGGTTGGCGGACTCTATGAAAGCTCTCTATGACTCATAATGTGATTTATGAACCATAGTCGAGGTCTTGTAATCAACTTCTAAGATCTTGGACAGCTCTTTTATTAGTTCACCTTTTGAGTCGTAGACTGATACATCACTCGTATTGCTCTCTCGCATGATTCAAATGCATCACCTTGTCCTTCACTGGAAATATTCACAAAACTCATTTATATGAATCGTAGAATGCTCTATGACTCATATAGAGGGTTGGTACAGCTGATCTTCATATATCATCCTTCGCTGGAGTTTACGATGACACTACCTTTATGACTCGTAGAATGTTGTACGACTTGTAGAGGGTCTCGTAAATCACCAAAAACTAGAAAACTTCTTCAATTTTCCCCAAGTCATAGCCAACCAACTTTCCTGTAAAACTAAATACAAAAACACATAAAAACAAACACACAAAATCCTAAGTTTTAAGCATCAAAAGTGTTGTATTTTGATAACACATCAACACCCTCAACTTAAAATTGTTGTTTGTCCTCAACCGACGACTCAATTTATATAGACAATACAGTAACACAAGAACTCAACTCAATGGCATATATCGTATACATCTAAAACTCATATACTCATACCAGCTTTTCATAACATAATCAAATAGCTATTTGGCAAACCAATGCAAACTGGTGCATGTGACTACACAACTATGATAGGCAAGAGAATATCAACAGTCCACAATCACTAAACAAGTTAAATGCTAACAATGCAATGCAAGTGCCCTTAAAGAATGAAGTCTCATATTTGACACTCAATGATGATTTCATATTTAATCATGGGACTTTCTAAGAACACTTACTCTCACAAAAGATATTCTTGCATAGTGACTCATACCATAGGCTTTCCACTATACTCATAACTCTAACCTTCAATTAATTGCACTAGAATCACTTTAGGGCTTTCTAGGCTTGTAAGGTAGGCTCAGGGGGCTTTGTTGTGATATTTTAGTAAAATAGTGACTAATAGCCACCTTAAAAGTGCGGTTTTCATCACTTTCACCTCACCAACTATGTTATTTTCACCTTTTTCTCCCTTTTTCCTTCTCTAAGCTTTTCCGGATGCTTTATTCTTATTTTTCAGCTTTTTTCATGTTTTTACATATCATTTTGCTTTTTAGCTCATATTTAAGGTATCTTTTATTTTTCTTACACCTAGTACATGATTTTTCTTCCTTTTCTCCTCACTCCTAACTCACCGCCTTATTTTTTACTTTGCCCTTACAGCGGCCACCCTCAACTTACACTTTTAGCCTGTAGTGAAGTACGCAATATCTATCCTTCGAACCAAGGCCACTTTTGGTAGCCATCCTCAACTTAGGATTTTTGTCTCAGCGAAGGTTCACGATGCTCAAGGAAAGACTAGGGCCAATTTCAAGGTTTATCACTAGATAAGGCTATGTTAATTAGGTGTTTTGAAAGAATTTGTACATGTAAGGCTCAAATATTTGGAACAAGGAATAAATCATCACTTGATTGGTCATTTTTAGGCTAAAGTGGATTGATTAAAGAATAAAGGCCTAAGATCCTTTTCTAACCCATTTAATCTACAATCTAACTTGGAGTAACAGGGCAAGGTCTTAATTAGCACAAAATGCACGAATCTAGCAAAATAACTTCACCCTTACATGGCATAGCATACATTATCAACAAAAGATTCATAGATCATGGTTCATATCTTAAATTTCCCTTACTTATCAAAACAGATATTGCCAAACACCTAAACATACATAGTTGTCATCTAACTATTAATCAAAAAAAATTTATGGGTACAATTTTTCAAAACAAAACACATATATTATATGCCACAAGTAATAGTACTATATGATACACATATTATCTAAACATCCTAAATATGTTGGTTCAAAAGAAATTAAATATCCACAAGGAAAAATAACATATGCAAGAAAGCCTTGGGATCAAAATTTAGGGTAGTTGTGGGCTATAAGCTACTCAGACTTCACTGAGACCCATAACTATCCACACCCAATCAAAAAAGATGTGCATTATCCCCAATGCACAAAATCAAGCAAAAACAAATTATTAGGCATTAAAAACATACCTGAGAGCCTAAGCGCTGGGGTCCACCTTAGGTTGTCTCCAAAGCAGTGCCACATTTATTATCACAGCACGATATAGATAGCTTGAGTAGTCAGACTTCCACAAGACCCCATTCCTCCACAGTCTTTAACTTTTCCATATTTCCAAGGTACAGCTAGACTCTTTGGTCATTTACTTCAAAAGTTTCTCCAATTTATTTTCTAGTTTAATCACCCCATGATCAAAGACATGTACTACTCGGAAGGGTCCCAACCATCTAGATTTGAGCTTCCCAACCACACTAAAGGCATCTATGAAGACTTTAATAGTGATTTCCACCATATCTAAACAATGGATATCATGTATCTCTAAAACATCATTGGGACGTTACACAACCCAAATGGCATCCTCTTGAATGCAAAGGTGCCACAGAGGCACGTAAATATGGTCTTCTCTTGATCCTCCAAAGTAATGACAATCTAATTATAACCTGAATACCCATCTAGAAAGTCGTACCACCCCTTTCCAGCTAGTTGATCAAGTATCTGATCCATGAATAGCATAGGAAAGTCATCCTTTCTCTGTCAAGGCATTAAGATTTTTGTAGTCCATGCATGCCCTCCATCCTATTACTGGCCACACTGAGATAAACTCATTATTGGCATTAGGTACCACTGTGATACCCTTTTTCTTTGGAACAAACTATACTGGGTTCACCATTCACTATCAATGATCAAGAAGATTACCCTTGCATCCAACCATTTAATGATCTCTTTGCACACCCACTTCTTTCATAGGAGGGTTGAGATTGTTTTGATGCTCAATGCTCAGCTTATTATCCTTAACCAACTGGATTTTGTGTGTGCATACCCTGGGACAAATACCAATAATGTCTGCAATTGTCCATCTGATTGCCTTTTTCAATTGTTTGAGCACTAGTACTAGGGCATCCACTTTCTCATCATTCAAATCTGCAACTATTATAACCGGTAAAGTGTTATTGGGTCCCAAAAATGCATATTTCAAATGTGCTAGAATGGCTTTCAATTCTAACACTGGTGGGTCTTCTACGAAATGCTTTGTGGGTAGTGAATCTTGATTTTGCAAATCTAGCTTAAGCTTAGTTTGGCGCCTAGGAGCATAAGACACCCTTAAAGCATTCATTCTCTCCTTATAGTATAGGATACCATCACCATCAAAATTTCATCAATACCGCCTCTAAAGTAAACACTAAATCTTACCTCATGTGGTACTTTTGGATCAGTAACATCTTGATAAAAGAAACCATTCTCATATCATTATCTTTTTTGGCTTACTATCACATGTTGAACATGAGCTCATCCTGCCCAAATCTGAACTTGAGTTAGCCCTTCTCCATATCTACCAAGGTGCGACCAGTGCTAAGAAGGGTCATCCCAAGATGATAGGAACATAAAAATTAACTTCATAATCAAGGATCACAAAGTCTACAGGGAATATGAATTTCTCCACTTTAACCAACACATTATAGAGTATCCTTACATATTTCTTCACTATTCGATCCGCCATCAACAAACGCATATTAGTAGGAGTAGGGGCTCCCAATTTGAGCTTCTTGTAGACCGCAAGGAGCATTAAATTTATACTTGCACCTAAATCACATAGTGACTTTGCAACCTCCACATCGCTTATAGTGCATGGTATGGTAAAAGAACTAGGATATTCATGTTTTTAGATAAAGACTTTATAGTGGTAACACTAAAATATTAAAGCTCATGAGAAAGCTCCTGACTCACAGTGCACTTCTTGGTAATCAACTCCTTCATATAATTGGCATAACTTGGCATTTTCTCGAATGCTTCAATAAGAGGGATGTTGATGGATAGTTTCTTTAGGTTAGAGAGAAAGTTCTTGAAAATGCTTTCCTCCTCCCTCTTTTTGATTCTTTGGGAAAAGGGAGAAGGAGGCCTATGGACAGCCTTAAACTTCTGTGGCTCTTTAGCTGCTTCACTCACTTCATCCTTACCATGATCATCTCCTTCATCTATATCCTTTGTTGCAACTATCTCTTCATGAACATCTTCCTCAAAAACCAGCATAGGAGGATCAAAAGTGCTCTTGCCACCTCTAGTAGTAATCGCCATACATTGCCCCTCATTCTTAGGATTTTGCACTGTGTTGCTAGGTAATGTACCTTTCTGGTGTGGGTTCAACTAAGTTGACACTTGACGAAATTGTTGCTCAAAATGTTTAATAGCCATAGAAGGAAACACTATTTTATGATCTATGCTTGAAATATCTGATTTCATGCCCCTTAGAGTTTCATCTTGTGTCTCAGCCTTATTCAACAAGCGATCAAACATCTCCTTAATTTTGGAATTACCTATACTTGTGTCATGGTTATATGGTGGCACATAAGGACCATTTCTCAAGCTATAACTGTAACTCAATCTGTAGGTAGACCCTTGTTCCTATCATAGTAACCACCTCGGTTGTCTTTGAAAGTGACATCTCTACCATAGTTCTGACCTTGGTTTCCTTAACCTTGGTGCCAATAGTCCTAATTGGACCCTTGGGCCTTGGTCCAGAACCCCCCAGCCTGATCATCCACAAAACAAGCAACCTTGTCATAATATGGCCCCTCATACATGGGTGCACATAGAGGCTAGTGAACCACTGCATTCACTCTCTCTTAGTTCTACTTGATCACCACATCCATGTTTGTGCAAAGCTGTGCAAGTTGTTGCATAATCTCTTCATTAATTTTGGCTTACTCTGAACCCACACTAATAGCATATGAACTCTTCATGAAACCTCTATCCTATTGTCCCCATACACGATTAGTCTTGAACACTTGTTCCATATGCTTAACAATCCTTGCAAATGGTTGATCTAGAAACATGCCTCCCATGACAGTGTCAACACAAGCCTGACTAATCTCATCAAAGGGCATAGTAGAAGATCTCCACCAAGGCATTATCAACTTTCTTGCAGTCAGGGACACTCCTCAAACATTTAGTAAACCACTCCCAAGTACTGCTTATCGAATCACTAGGAAGTTGCTCAAAGTTGTTGATCTAGTCCTTCAATTTGAGCTTCTTCGATCTACGGAAGTACCTTATAAAAAAGGCCTTCTGGAAATGCCCAACAAGCGATTAAATATTGCGGAAGCTCAGATAGCCATAATGTAGCATTGCCTGTGAGAGTCAATAGGAAGACATGAAGTCCTACAGCTTCCACAGACAGATTTTATGTCCCCATCACACTCTTACAAACAAATGCCACATCGTGCAAGTGGTTATGTGGATCCTCTGATGGTAAGCCAGCAAATAACCCACAATTCTTTAGCATTTGAAGTAACCCACTAGAGACTATGAACTTTGTGTCAACCAGTAGTGGTGGCAACACAATAACTCCGGCCATATCCATAGCCATGGGGTTCAACCTATACTGATTTCCATCGATAAGCATTGTCATTTAAATCCCGAGGCTATGGAATATCCTCCAAAGGAGGTGGGTTCTCCTTCCTCTGGTCATACTATTACCTCGACTCAAAGTTTCATTGGCTGCATTGTTAGCATTTTCTTGGGCCATCCATCTTACAATTCATTAGATCTCTAGATCATATAGAGTTAAGGGATTGCCTTGACTCCTAGTGTTGGGCATACACTACTAGTACACCCTGCAAAGGAACAAAAACAAAAACAAAAATAAAACAAAAGGGACTAAGGATTAATGCTCGAATTACCATTACTAGTGAATTCAACTGATTCTAGCCGTACTTCTCGGAGATGGTGCCAAAATCTTTGATGTCGCCCAAGTTACACCTCTTTTTTAGATGATAAAATAGTCATTGTCAAGATATAAAACTTAACTAAGGTTAGGGTCAAATCCAAGGGAATATGTAGATTCAACACCAATTTACCAATAAGCAAATCAAGTAGTTAATCAACTCAATTCCCCAAAGAGGGAGGGGGTTTTGCAATAACCAATAGGAAAGTAAACTAAACTAATGATCACAAGAGATGTGTTCCCCATGATTCCCTAACTTAGTATCACTAGATAACCTAATTCTTATCTAGAATATAGCATACAGGATGGTAATTTAAGTTCACCAAGCCCTTTGGTCAAAGGTGAGAGGTGAATTTCTCTATGTGACACCATTACCTATAAGTCCAAATCAACCTCCCCTTGGCCCAGTTCAGTTGATTAGACAAGACACATCATCAAATCTTGTTAATCAATCTCTTTTCCTATTCATTACTACCTTGGTCAAGTAAGTAACACTAGGCAAGTTCTAATGTTGGCCACCACTAGAAAACATGCATAACTAAGAGAATTAATTAATACATGCATATACCCATTCAAAGAATTGTTAAATTATCCAGGTTTACTAAGTTAGATCTTCATGGTTCCCATAACCCTAGTTGTGGATTTAGCTACTCATGCTATGGGTAGATGAAGAAATTATGAGTTGAGAACACATAATTAGCACTTACCCAATTGAGTTGAAATCAAGCAAATCCAAGAAGAACAAGAATCACAAGCTTCAAGATCAAATTAACCCACAAGTATTTTCTCACTATCTTCTTTCTCAAGTATTAGGTTCTCCAAGTAAAAAAACATAAAAGTACTGAATAATGACATCCTCTTTTGTACAATAACCTAAAAATACTATTTATAGTAATTACAATTAAGTCCAAAAAATAAAAAAAATTATCGGTGGACCCTACCAAAGCTACGACTCATAATGTGATTTACAAGTTATAGTTGAGGTCTCGTAATCATCTTTTATGATCTTGGACTGCTCTTCTATGACTTCACTCCTCTCTTGTATACTCTAATTGCATCACCTTGTCAACAACAACAACAACAAGAATATACCCAGTAAAATCCTATAAGTGGAGTCTGGGGAGAGTGAATGTGCGCAAACCTTAACACTACCATAGAAGTAGAGAGGCTATTTCTTGGGAACCCTTATCTCAAAAGCCATAAGCAGAAAGAACTAGATATGACAAAAAGGAAAGGGAAGGGAACAGAAAGAGCGACTAATAATAAATAGCATATGGCAGTATATAAATATGATAAAACTAACACATACTACGATAAATAATGAGAACATAAGATAAAAAAACATCCTCCACCTAACCCTACTATACCCCAATGCCATGCATCCACCTAACCCTACCATTAGCCTGTTACTCCAACCCGCGACCTCCACTTCTTTCTATCTAAGGTCATGTCCTCAGTGAGATCAAGTTCTGCCATATTATGTCTAATCACATCCCCTAGTACTTCTTTGGTCTACCTCTACCCCTCTGTGTATCTCCAACAACCAATCTCTCACACGTCCTAACAGGATCATTGGTACTCCTTCTCTGCATATGTCCAAACTATTGCAGTCTCGCTTTCCTTATCTTTTTGGCCACTAGGGCCACCTCTAGCTTCTCTCGAATGGTCTCATTCCAAACTTTGTCACTCCTAGTGCGACCATATTCATGGGAAATCTTCATGAAACTGATCTATGCAACTCATAGAATGCTCTATCACTCATATAGAGGGCTAGTATAGCTGATCTTCAGATATCATCCTTCACTGAAATTTTTCATGAAACAACCTATGCAACTCATAGAATGCTCTGCGACTCGTAGAGGGTCTCGTAAATCATCAAAAACCAGAAAACTTCTGTAATTTATCCCTAAGTCATAGCCAACCTACTTTCCTATAAAACTAAGCACAAAAACACATAAAAGTCATAAATGTCACATTGAGAACACATAAAATCCTATGTTTTAAGCATTAAAAGTGTTGTATTTTGACAGTACATCAATGACCCCCAGTTTAGGAGCCTTGTGTTCAAAAAGGTTGGCCTAAAAATGACCTAAAGTCAGATTAGTGAGGGCGACTTATAGTCTATGGGTATATATATGGCCCGTAGGATTGTTCCTTAAACATGAGATTTCAAGAAGGGGAAAAGTTTCCAAATATGGGGTAACCCGCAGACCAAGTGACAGCCCATAGAATTTATTATGATATATAGGTAGGATTGTGAGTAAGACCAACAAACATGAAGGAAATTTAGAGCTTGCTGGAAGGTGACCTATGTGTTACCTGATGGCCCGTGAAACAAGATACGACCCATGGAGAGTTTCTTGGAATGAGGCCAAGAAAAATAAAAAAAATGGCTAAGTTTGGAAAGACTCTACGAGACCAACCATGACCTATAGGTGGTTACATGAACCATAATAAGGCTTCATGGGTTTGGGTCTAGCAAAGTCAATTTTTAAAGCTTTCAGATGGGTTACCAGACAAATGGGACCTATGGACTGTGGATTGACCTATGGCCCATAAATGATGTTTTATAGGTTGAACCCAGCAATTTTAGTAAGGGAATAGTTTTATCATTTTCATCCTTCCTATTCATAAACTATGTCATTTTGGGATCAAAAAAGGGTCCTAAATCAACCTTAAAGATCTAAGACCCTACACTTCCATTCATTCTTCCTATTTTAATTTTTTTTAAGGTAAAAGCTCTCAAGAAAAAGACAATGCAAGAACTATGGTTTCCAAAAATCTTTCCAAGGCCTTAAGGTTCGATTCTCCCAAGTTTACCCAAGGTATGTGAGTTGATTTATGGGTGTCCTTCCACCCATAAAGTTCTCTTTTAAGTATTTTACCTTTTCTTGAAGTTTCTTAAGTTATTATGTATGCTTATGATAATTTTATGATATTTATATTATTAAATGCTATTTATCCTATCCTACAACTATTTTACTAAGTATATATACATGTTTGAGTTATTGATGATGACCCCATGATGGGTTTTGATAATGATGAAGTGCGAGCATTTTTTATGGTCCTTTAAATGAGAAATTTTCTTATATTTTATGCTATTTATGAGTGTTCCATTTAAAAAGCCTAACCTACCTGGTTTCTAAGTAAAGCCTTATATGATTTATAAAGATGTTCAAAACATTGAAGAAGAGCTTTAAAATTAAGTTTGTCAAAGATATAAGTATGTTGACAATTGCCCTAAAGATGTTAAGATAGGTCCCTAAGATGAAAGCACAATCCTCACTTGGTGGTTCCTAGGTTTGAGCTACTCTTATGATTCTAAGTTATGTTTTAAAGATTCTATGGGATGACTTAGCACTGAGTGGACTTCAGATTGGGACTTATTATGTTAGTTGAGGCATAACCTCTTAAAGCTAAATCTCAATATCCCTAACTATGCACTACCACAAGAGCTCTTATAGTCTACGCTAGTGTATACAGAAGCCCATATGTTATGAAAGATGAAATTATGAAGTAACTAAGTTTTGGACATCTACCTTGGCAAGTAGACTCCCCTTCTCCCAATGGAAGGAGTTAAGGCCTTTTTTCAATGGAAGGAGTTTAATGGATTCCATGTAGTAGCTCACATGGTCTTATATGTCAATTATGATCTACTCCCACAATTTTATAATTCCGTGATATATTTTCATTACACGTGCTTTCTCATGCACTAATTCTTATTCATATTGAGTCATACTCCTTATGCATATTTAAGCTTACTTTATGAATCTTTCATCTTTTATGTGCTTATATGTTATATTTATGAACGATAGCATTACAAGTTCAGACATGCATTTCATCTCACATACATATTACATTTCAACATACTAATGCATATTTTATCTGCATGATTTAACCATCTCAGGACAGGCACTCCTCCACTGGCTCGTGACTAGTACTTAGTGTTCAAGACTAGCATTGTTATTTGTGGTGAGCTCTTAGTTCGGGACTCTATCATTATTCCACTCCATCTTGTCTTTATTTTTGAGACAATGTATTTGTATCTCTTTTTGAGGCATTTACTTTCTATGTTGCACAATTATGAAAACTTACCTAGTTGATGGAAATCGACTGCTACCAGTTCCGTCCATCAATATAGTAGTTGGTATGCTTATAGAAAATGAATGTTAGTTATCAGATTGCTTTTTTTATGTTGCTTTATTTCTTAAATGCCCTATAGTCCCTTTTGCCCTTTTTTTTTGCAAATATTTCTATTAAATGCCTACGAATGCTTAAGATGCTTGAGAGGGCTTGGATGAAGTGCCTTCGGGTATCTCATTCACCGTGTGATGAATAGGCTCCTAGGTTGAGTCATTATAGAGGATGACCATGCTAGGAACTTTAACCCCTGGGATATAGTCCTTCTAACTGTACAAATTAGGGTCAATGTATGCTAGGGTCTCGCCCCTAGGCTGCCACCTTTATGAACCAAGTGAGATTGATCCATGGTATGCTCTTTCCCCTAGGCTGCCACCACACTGTATAGATGATTCCAAGTTATTCTTTAATACTTTGAGGTTGTTACTTTGGTGGTCATAATAGTTTTTGAAGCTTCAGAACTATGTATGAACAATATCAAATATAGCAATAGTCACTTAAGGACAGTACGATAATATAAGAGTTAGATGTAACATTGACATACTACTTAGGAATTTAAATGATACAATTGACTTCACGAATGAAAGTAGACTCATCATGCTAGTGATGGGAAGAGTAAAACTATAAATCTACAAATAAACAACACTGCCACTACTTGAATAGCACCTGGAAAGCTCGCTGGTTGATAGTGACATGAGTGTGAGATTTCATACCAAAGAACATGGAATTGGATAGCCTTACAAACCTAGTTGTTCCACCTTTTTATTACTTCAAAGTAATCTCCTTTCTTTCTAAATACTTATATGCAATCGAGTAGGTGATAAAATAGTATTAATATAAAATAAACACACTTAGGAAGTGCTCATACCCACAAATAATACTCGGGCAGTAAGCCCGTAATTACCAAACTAAAGGTGTTCCTTCAACTTCTTCTCTAATTGCATTTGTGATCATACCCCTTATAATTACATATATAAAATAGCCCCAAAATAGTATAATGTAGCAGGAGCAATGTGAAATTATGATATCTAATCATCGCCTCATCAGTTTCTTCTAACATTACATTTTAAATCCTAGATTCAGCTCATAATTAAAGTTAAAGGGGACTCGCCTCCATGGATGTCCCAACATGTACAAACAACCAGAAAAACCTTCCCACAAGATTATATCATATAAAAGGGACCACTCCTACCTCATTGGCATATACACAATTTTCTAATTAACTCAAGCAAAAGAGAGAAAGAAAAGTGCAGTAGCTTACCTTACTTGTTGGAAATTCTTGTTCTCTCAACTTCTATTCTCTAAGGGCTGAACTCTCCTACAATCTTAGCTTGAGATGAGGGATAATATTCAAGAATCCTAAGAGTTTTTATGATTGCTATATGAAGATAGAGGAGGAATGGAGAGAACTTTAGAAATCATATTTTCCTCAAGGGAAAAATGAATGGAAAAGCCTAGTTTCATTCCCTTTTAAAAGGACCAGGTTTGGCAAATTTTGTCCTTTATTTTTGCCATAATTTACCAAGTAGATGACGCACCTACTTACTCTTTTAACTTGGGCCTTTATGGACCTCAACTTCTTGGGTCTTGGCTGCCCATTCTTCTCTTTTTCCCTTTACTTGAATTGGGCTAGAATTGTCAAGAAGAAGATTAGTAACCTTAGACCCTATAAGATGGCCAAACAAGTCTTAGTAGGTGGTGCACCTACTTGTCCCTTTAAGCTGGTCAAAAAGTCTAAATAGGTGATGCACCTACTTTCTTAGTTAAGTCATGCAAGCAGCTCATTTATTTTATTTCGTTTTTGAAATTCTTAATCCCCCATGTTGTATCTTAATACTTCACTATAAACTTTCTACTCAAATAGCACCTTATTACCTTGAATTTAAATATTTTCATTGAGTTTAACTTAGAATTATATCTACTGAAACATATGGGGCATCACAACCTTTCAGTCGAATTCAAATTATCACCACTCCTATGAGAAACTTATTCCCTCACATATAAAACGAGGGGCTATGTCAAGTGTCGTATAAATATGACTAGCATGTAAAAAACACAAGGTATGACAATTCTTATGATATGAAATAATTTATAAGGTTGTGATACCTATTTTACAAGTTAAGAAAGTATGATTTTGATAAATTATAAATTATGATGATGTCTATAATATTGCATGATTATGAATTCTATTTGATTTCACTTGAACCGATTGAGCTTGAGTGAGGGCCACTATTTCCAAAGGTCCTAATATAAATCTTTTTGACTCATAAGTACGTGTCAACATAGAATTATGATTATGCATCTATAAAATATTATGTTAGTGGATTCATATATGGTACTCACTGTGTTGGTGTTGAGCCTATAGGGTGGGGTATAGTCTACTTTGATAAATAGACTACTCTTTCTCTGGTGTAGAGGCAACATTAGGATTTCACATAATAGTTTACATGGTCCAACTCCCACATATGTATGTCTATTAGGTTATGAAGTATTTTATAATGCTTCTATACATGATTTTTTTAAAGATGTATTGCTCTGTTATATCTTGTCCTTATTCTATGGATATGTCTGCACATATTGCTATTGTGCTATGATATTCCTTTGATGCATTTCATGCCTATATACATAATATATTTCAACGTACTAACGCATACTCTTTGCCTATATTATCTAACCATATAGGGATGGGCGACAGAGCGACACCTTACTTTTGCGGCTAGAGTTGAATATGATACTTGAAGATTTTGGTGAGTTCTCATGCTTCAGCAACAAGCCTTGGCTTTCTTATTTTTATGTTTCTATGTTGAGACTTGTATACTTCTTTTATTATCTTGACGGTTACCTAGAGGCATGTTTTAGACCCCAGTAAGATCTAGTTAGTAGAGGATTAATTTTGTCTATGTTGATGTAATTTCCATTTATTGAAAGCCTTTTGATTCCAATGTTTTGGCTTACTTTTAGACTACTTTTCAGCTTGCTTATTCATGTAATTAGTTACTACCTTATGTATGCTTATGATATGAATGAGAGACTTGGATGGGGCACCTTTGGGTTCCACATTCATTTTGTCATGTCTAGACCCTAGGTTTGGATCTTGACATTTTGATTATTTATGATTGTAATGACACTCAGTTTAAGAGCCTTGAGTATAGAAAATTTGGCCTAAAAAATGACCTCAAATCTTGGTTATGGGGTGACTACGGCCCGTAAGTTGACATACGACCCATAGGCTCCATCCTTAAATATAGAACTTCAAGAAGGGGAAAAGTTTCCAAGTGTGGGGTAACCCATGGACCAAGTGACGGCCCGTAAGATACCTTACAACCCATATATTATTTTGTGAGTGAGACCTCAGACATGAAGGAAATTTGGAGATTTTTGAAGGATGACCCATGAGTTATCAAACGACCCATAAAATAGGATATGTCCCATAAACGATTGTCATGGAATGAGGCCAAGAATAAGCTGAAAATGGATAAGTGTGGAAGGACTCTACCAGTCCAACCACAACTCATGAATGATTATACAGCTTGTAACCTATGTATGTAGTTTTGAGTACAATAAAGTTAGTTTTTAGAAAATTTCAGAAGTGGTATAAGATGAAGGGACTTACGACCGGTGGATTAAATTACACCCTATAATCGGGGTCTCATGGGTCGATTCCATCAGTTTTAATGAGGAGCAGTTTTGTTACTTTTGTCCTTCCTATTCCTAAATGATGTCATTTTGGGGATGGAAAAGAGTCCCTATACCAGTCTCTAAGCCTTAATCCCTTCATTCATTCCCTCATTCTTTACTCTTAAAAATTCTAAGGCTAGAAAGAGGCTTTCAAAGCAAGGCTAGACAAGGCAAGAACTATGGTTTTCAAATTATTCCTCAATCCTATGTGTTTGTTTCTCTCCAGTTACCCCAATGTATAAGAATTGGTTTATAGGTATCCTTTCACCCATAATGTTCCTTACTAAGTATTTTACCTTTTCTTTAAGTTCCCCAAGTAAATGTGTCTACTTATAATGATTTCATGATATTTATCTTATTAAATGATACTTATGAAGTTCAATTACTATTTTGCTATGTATATACACATATTTGACAAATGATTATGATTCCGTGATGTTTTTCGATGTGATAAAGGTTGGGTATTTTGATGTTCCCTTTTAAAGAGAAATTTCCTTACGACTTATGTGATTTATGATTATTCCATGATAAAACTAAGTCCACCTAGTTTTCAAGTAAAGTTTTCTATGATTTACGATGATGATTACGGTATCAATGAAGAGCTTCGAAGTTAAGTTTATAAGTATAATGTTAATTGCCCTAAAAAGTGCTTAAGAAAAATTCTTAAGTTTCAAACTACTCTTATTGATTGCTATTTATGGTTCTAGCAATATATTTTAAGGATTTCCATTGGAGGACTTAGCACTAAGAGGACTAAATATTGAGATTCATTCTATTAGTTAAGGCATAATTCCTTGAAGCTAAATCTCAATGTCCCTAACTATGTGTCACTATAAGAGCCTTATAGGCTAGGCTAGTGGATCCACGTAGGCCTAAATGTTATAAAAGATGCAATTGCAAAGATGCTAAGTTTTGGACATCTACCTTGCTAAGTAGATTTCTCTTTTCCTAATGTAAGGAGTACATTGGACTTTTCCCAATGGAAGGAATTCATTGGATTCCATGTAGTAGCTGACATGGTCCCATAGTTGGTTATGATCCTTTCTCATAATCTTATGACCTCATGTTATATTTTCATTACATGTTCATTCCTATGCATTATCACCTATTGATCTTAAGTAATCCTAAGTTTACTTTATGTATCTTTTGTCATATGTATCCCTTATATAGTATGTTTAATAATGGTGGTATTACAATTTCATTTATGCATTACATCTCATATATATAGTACATTCAAATATACTAATGCATATTTTGCCTGCATGATTTAACCATATAGGGAAAGGCACTCCTCCATCGGCTCGTGGCTAGTACTCAACGTTCAAGACTAGCTTTATTGTTAATGGTGAGCCCTTAGTTCGGGATTCCTTCACTTTTTTCTTCTATGATGTATCTTTACTTTGCTTAAGACAATGTATTTATAGCCCTTCTGAGGCTTTTATGTTCTATGTTGGACTGTTTTAGAGTTCTTTCTATCTGATCGAGATAGACTGATACTAACATCATCTATTTATGATATAGTTGGTATGCATATGGACAAACAAGTTGATTGTAGTATTTTCATTGCTTTGTTATATTGCTTCATTGTCAAAATTGGCCCTTATCCCCTTTCCCTTACTTTTTTTCAAAAACTTTTACCTAATACCTATGAATGTTTATGTCACAACCCAACCCAAGGCCCGTGATTAGTGCCGATTGGGCACCTAGACAAACACTAAACCGGATCCACTTATAATGGCTAAGAAATTTACCAAAATTTTGGTAGAGTTTCTTCTGTTTTACTGACTAGCCACACCTGCAACAGCGAACCCAGCAACCAACAAACATCACTATATATATATATATATACGGGCCGACAAAGTCACCGCTGCGGCAGAACCACCCAACAAACGTATCATACAAACGAAGTCACACCAACACAATTCCCACACCCACACGTATCCACAGACCTCTAAACACACAAATTGGATCATAGGATGGGACAGGGCCCCATCATACCCTTGAATATATATATAAATGCAAAATACAAAAAATACGTATACATGTATATACCAAAAAAATTTGCTCTTGATGCAAAGGGAGCACGTCAATGGCCGACGACATCCTAGGCAGATGGCTCTCTAACCTGTACATCGGTACCTGCAGGCATGAATGCAGCCC